>SMSQ01020247.1:0-16314 GCA_019453375.1 Ctenoplectra terminalis | reverse complement strand
GACACCCCTTTTTGAGCGATCTCGCAAGGGTGTCAGGATACTTCCTTAACATTCACCGACGAATCGGAGAATTTCGACAAAACATCAACACTCACTGTTTGCCTTCGGGGACGCTTTAAAGCGCCGACGTTTGTGGAGCACGTAATTCATCGGAGTTCAGAAATAGAAGGAGGAAAGGTTTCCCGAAGACAAGGAAGCGGCACGAGCCCTTCACGCTTCCTGTTTTCCGGAAAATTCTGAGACACTGTTCTATTTTACACCTAGAAGTAAAAGATCAACAAAAATACATTTATTCACAGCCAGGTTCGGTCAAGAAATTCAAGTTTCCTAGATCTAAAAGAATATGAAACTTAAACTTCTGATAATTCGAAAGATTATCTATCATCGATTTCCAACTTTCTATGCCCCAGTCGTTAATCCTTCATCGTTTCCTATTAATTTCTCCACCGCATTTCCTACGATCATCCACTTTCTTCCCCCTCATCGAAAGTATGTATTTATCAAACACACACCACACCTATCGGTCCAAAAGCTTCCGAAGCAGATGGCACAAAAGTAGCTACTCACTCAGAAAACACATGCTCTTTGGCCACGTGGTCTTTCGGTTACACCCATGGTCACGGTTCTACCCCATCTTACGTATGCTTATATGACGTGGATAAACACACTCGTCCCTTCTTCTTTCTGGTCGTTTCTCTTTCTATCTTTCACTCTGCGCCGTTCATTCCACACGAGGCGAACCGATTCAATCTCCCTAATGGCATCGTGTTCCTTTTGCCACGAGCTAATACGATGTATCATGCACTCTAATGGGCCAATAGACTCGTACCTGATTATTTCGACCGCGGCGATGCGTGGGCCGGCAGGTGGTACTTTCCTCGATGAACTATTTTAAGAAGGGTCACGATACGATTCTACTCACGACATATTTGCCGGCGATCGCTTATCGCGAGGTGTATTAGAAGCCACTTTCGTGAGAGACGGTGGTTTTTCGTTTAGCGAATGAATCGGGAAAGCTTTGCCTTCTTAATTCGATGTTTACGAATATCGAGATATATCTTTTATTACAGTGGTTGTGTCACGAATTGAGGGCTAATTNTAATTCGAAAGATTATCTATCATCGATTTCCAACTTTCTATGCCCCAGTCGTTAATCCTTCATCGTTTCCTATTAATTTCTCCACCGCATTTCCTACGATCATCCACTTTCTTCCCCCTCATCGAAAGTATGTATTTATCAAACACACACCACACCTATCGGTCCAAAAGCTTCCGAAGCAGATGGCACAAAAGTAGCTACTCACTCAGAAAACACATGCTCTTTGGCCACGTGGTCTTTCGGTTACACCCATGGTCACGGTTCTACCCCATCTTACGTATGCTTATATGACGTGGATAAACACACTCGTCCCTTCTTCTTTCTGGTCGTTTCTCTTTCTATCTTTCACTCTGCGCCGTTCATTCCACACGAGGCGAACCGATTCAATCTCCCTAATGGCATCGTGTTCCTTTTGCCACGAGCTAATACGATGTATCATGCACTCTAATGGGCCAATAGACTCGTACCTGATTATTTCGACCGCGGCGATGCGTGGGCCGGCAGGTGGTACTTTCCTCGATGAACTATTTTAAGAAGGGTCACGATACGATTCTACTCACGACATATTTGCCGGCGATCGCTTATCGCGAGGTGTATTAGAAGCCACTTTCGTGAGAGACGGTGGTTTTTCGTTTAGCGAATGAATCGGGAAAGCTTTGCCTTCTTAATTCGATGTTTACGAATATCGAGATATATCTTTTATTACAGTGGTTGTGTCACGAATTGAGGGCTAATTCCTATATTTCAATAAACTGATTTTTAACTTTTTATAATCGTACTTGGAACTTGAAAATTTCACTTTCGAAATTAATCTTGATTTCCATAAATTATATTCAATATTAAATATATTAATATTTTTTGGTGCCCAATGTATTATTGCTTTTAAAGGTGCTTCGTTTAAAGATAAAAAAATAGAACGTAACAGTAAAAAGTATAGAGAGGAGGTAACAGCAACGATGCTTCGACCGAACAAAGAACTCGTTTCACCGGAGAACAAAAAAAGAGACAAGGAGATGATTTAAGGTGAAACAAGAGAAGAATAAATCCCAGATGAGGGATCCATTTTGACAGAATTTCTCTTTCCAGCAGCGGTCTCGCCTAGGGGTGAAAGGAGCCGAAGAAAGAAGACGTGGAATCAATAAGATTTGATTTACAAGATCCAACAAAGTGACCGCAGGTATTTTTCACGGTCGATCACGCCTCCGAGCACGGAGCCTAATTGACACCGACGTAACCGACACCTTGACTACCCTGAAGAACTTCACGGCCCTTCGACTCGTGGATCCGAGAGAGCAAAGACTGTGTGAGACTAAAGACCGGTTTGGTAATGGTTTTAAAGGCGATTTCGACCCTCTTCTGTGCGAACCGTTTTGTGTTTCGTACGAAAAGTGGCCTGCTTAGAGAGCCACTTCAAAATCTTCAGCTACAGATCGATAAGTATCTTTCGTCTTCTTGTACAGCCATTTTGCAATTTCGTATTACGATTTTCAGAAGTTCAAATCATTTCAGGACCTTGAAGAGCCCTTAAAACTGTTCCTTTCCTTTCAAATGAAGATTTTAACCAGTCCTATCGTTTCGGAATCTTTTAAATACAATAATTTTATTTAAAAATACAGTTGATATTCTTGAATTATTTTTCTAAGATATCTTTCTTCTCCAGAAATCTCTTGATATTTGAAATATTTGAATAAACTACGTATTAAAATGTCTAAGAGATCGTTTAAAGTAGAAGTCCATTAAAAAATCTCTCTTTTCCTATATCATAAATTCTACATACGAAACGGCAAGAGAAGTGGACATTTCCAGTTCAAAAATTAGGTTCAATTAGGTACAACCACGAATAACATCAGACCAACAAAAATATTATCCACAACCAACCTTCTACCTCTTCCGAAAATAAAATCGTAACCCACCCCTTGTACAACATTCAACCGCGATGAAACACGTTCGAACGCGATTCCCTCGCTCCAGTTACGCACGAACCCAACTCACAGGTCTGCGGATCGCGCCGACAACAAGACAGATGCATGGAAAGCGCTGGAAAATGCACGCATCGGCGCACGAAACACGTGCAACGAAGATAAAGAAGAGGACAGCCCCTCGAAGGAGAGGAGACTGTCGGTGGAAAAAGGGGACGCGACCGACCTGCGGTTACGAATCATCCTTGCAGGATCCTCTGAGGCCTGGTATCGCTTTTAAACACCGGTTAATCCGAAGACACGACAAACGACGCGATAAAGCATATCCTGCGGCTTGACGGTTCCGTGGAATGCGGCTGGAATCGTTTCTCGCCGCGCTGAAAACATCGGATGATAACGGGCAAAAGAAAACGGAGCGACTCGCGATAAACCAGGTCGCGACAGGTCTGAGGAATCTTTGGTAAATAGAAGAACACGATCCTTGCGGTTTCGTGAGAATTCGTGCGTCGATGCGACCGATTCTACCAGAGGATGATTAATAAGGGGGTGTCCGAGGAACGGGAAATCTTTTCTCGCCTGGCGCCGAGATACCCGTAAATAATTCCTCGAGGAACTTTAATTGAAACCGTTACCGTTTGCCTCCTCCCGTTTTTCTTGTCGTCTTTTGCTGTCACATGGTTGGTGAAGGTTTGGGTATTGTAAGGGAAATTTATGGGTTCGTTCAGACGGGTTGAGAGGGTAACCAGGAATGGAAGAATTCATCGTCGCGGTGGTAATTAAGAGGTGCAACGAAGAATGTTTTAATTTTAATTTTGTGAAGAGAGAAAAATTATTGTGGATTTTAATTCGTGTAGAAAGAGAATCTTATTTTTTAGAAGAATCTTCGATATCAAATTGATCGATTTGATTTAATATTAGAATTTTAAGGAACAGAAACGATGGCCGAACCATAAATTGAATCGCAGTTCTCAGGTGTCAGGAACTGGTGGAATTTTGTGACACTGATAATGAGAGAGTTTGGTCAAGTATCGAAGCGTCGCGTCCACGAAGAGTGACACTTTTCCTGTCGGCTCTCGATAAGAGTGTTTGCCAATTTGGCAGGTGACAGACCGTGACACGTTCGTGACAATCGCGTACGGTGACGACGCACCTTGTGGCAAACGCAAATATAGAGCGGATCCCATGGAATCACCATAGATAGAAAAGGAAACTCTCTGTGCACACACTTGACATGCGTGTACGTGCTCGTCCATGATCTTTACCTCCGTGAGATATCGACAGAGGATCGGTTGGATATTGGAAAGGCGACAGATAAGATGGAAGATAGTGGTTGTTCGATGATACAGCGCTGTTTATGCGAGGAAAAAGCTTTAGCTTTAAAATGTCTACGAAATATTCAGATGCTTGGGAAAACGAAAACGTGAAATATAATTCAAAGTGTACAATCGGAATAAGGATAACAAGGATGAAATAAAATTTTATTAAGCAATCAAAAGAACCGTCCAAAAGAAAGAAGAAAAATTTATTATCATATTTTAAAATTTTTATATTAAAACATCTATCTGTTACTTGTCAATATTAATTCTATCGAGGCAAAAGAAAATATTCAAATCAATGCATCGTTGGCAAAAATATTGCCACGACCAGATTGCAACAGCTCAAACAGATCGCTTGCAAAAACATGCTAATACATTATTAATGAAAGCTGTTAAGCTCAATTTCTTGAAACAACGATTAACACGATATAAGTGTCTCGAATTGTCGCTGTTCTCGAGACCAGGGAGCCATAGTACAATTATTATGCGTGGTTCACCATGTATATTAAACGTTTCGTTGGAAAAAAAAAAAATCTAATAATCCTCGAGTTGCTCCGGACACCGTTGTAAGATATGCCAGCCCGTATAATGGCTAAATGTTGCTAATAACCGGTTTTGAGCATTTAACTAATGCGAGTATTAGACGATCGAGCTTTCGATAACACTACCTCTCTCGAGAGAGCCACTCACGGTTATGCGATCGATAAATGGAACCGTTTCGTTGGATCTAGCATCCATTTTATCCAGTCCACTTCCGTCTTATCCTTGGCTATACAGAGGACAATAAGGTCGTTTCGTAAGCTTCATTAAGACCGTTTCCACTGATTTATCGAGAGGCTTCGGGTTTCTAAAAAGATTCGTAAGATACGGACTTTAATCTGTATCACGTTCGCTCTATTGTGCTTTGTTTAATAAGTCTAGGCGGCTGGGGGGCAATAATAAAATAAGTCAATTACTGAAGCCAGTTTTTAATTCGTGACTATAGTTAATAGTGCGATTAAAGTACTGTGATTGAAATTTACTTACAGCTCGTACAATGGCGAATGGATTCATTTATTTTGTTCTCGCTGTAATGAGTATTTAATTGAGTTTCTGTACCGCTAAAATTTCAAAGCTCTTTCAGAATACAAAGATTAATTTACGACAATAGATACGCTTTTTTTCTCTCTCTCTCTCTTTTCACGTTCGCTAGAAAAAAAAACTATGCGTAAAAAAATTTTAATCGCGTACTTTTTCCTCGTCAAATTTTCGCAATCCTTGTATCATCGATTTACATAATTACACGTAACCGCGTAAAAGGCGAAAGGACCGAAACCGCAAGTTTTACTGGCACGGAGCTTTGTGATTTCAACCGCAACCGGCTTACCCGTCTCTTCATCATCTATCCTACACCTTCTTCGCACTATTTGCTCTGAAACCGCAAGATTAAACACGTTAATCCTGGCCACCTTTCGTGTTCTATCGGCGGACGCAGCTCGTTTGGCGAGCGACGACGATAAAACGTGCATTAAGAAGGGAAAGAAAAAGGAAACAACGTTACACGAGACGTCCGTGCGTCTCCTGTTAGCCGCCCAAATGCTAATCCTAATCCCTCGAGAGTACAGGTACGAGATAGAAACCGTGAAAACAAGCTCGTTTGTCCGCAAAACCGCAGCCTTAATATTTACCTTGGCCGTTTTTACGACCGGCTATCATAGTGGCCCCCGTATATTTAATTTCTCCCTAATCGTCTTCAAGAAAAATCTAATCTGCCGCAGGGATTCACGGAGTATCTCGTATTGTTTCGAGCAACGTGTTAAATTTCGTGCGAAATATTTGGAAATTAGACGGTTCTGTAATAACAGACCGAATTAAAGAAATTGGTTTTGTACCATTAAGGATACGAGTTTCAATTATTTCGAAATAGGACATAGAGGAGAAAAGAGAGGATTCCACGTTTGGTTCTTCGTAAGTAGGTGTAACACGTTTCTAGAAAAATAGCGATAAAATATAAAAACTCAATTCTCTAACCTACATATTATTTCCAATAACACGTCTAATAATTTGATCGTTAGAGAATCTAACGATCCGTCGAAACTATACCCTTCCAAACTAGATACATCGAAATTACTACAATTATCATCGATTTCGATCGTTTTTCAAGCTGAATATCAATCCGAGACATGCGTCGTCGCCACGAGGCCACGGAATATGGAAATTAAAGGTGAGAGTATGGTGTAAAAGGTGGACGTGTGTGAAGAAGTCGTTGTTCCAAGGGCACAAGGTACTATTCACCCTTTCAGCTTGGCAACAATAAAAAGTCAGGCTTCTCCCTTTATCATCCACAACGTCCCAATATATTTCCCATCGTTCATTGTGTCGGCATTTATCGATTCGTTCGATAACGCCTGCGTTCACGTGAATTTCAATGGAACGCTTTTTTTTTCTTATCGTGCTGGCATGTGGTTAACAGGACACAAAAATACTACTGTTCTGCAGCCCCATCGTAGGGGGCATAAAAGCGCCTCTGTTGGATCACGTTCAACGTCATCGGTTACAACGATCGAACCCTTGTTTGCACCATGCTTATATTGCTTTACGATGCTCCAATTCTTTGGGGAGTCTCTGGTTCCACTGGATGCGTTAGCGTGTAATATACATAAAGAGCGTAGATTAGGTTTCGTACACGTTGCTGGATACAAAGGACTCGATTTTCTTCACCTCTGCTATCGGTAACCACCCTTTCAAACATTTTTCCTAGATACTTTTCCACTTCTCGAGCAATTTTTTGTTGGGTTTGAAGGGCGATTAAAAGTAAGTTGATTTGTTTAGCCGAAGCAGAATCAAATTCAATTTTTTCCTATTTTTCGA
The DNA here is from genome assembly GCA_019453375.1 of Ctenoplectra terminalis. Classification (NCBI taxonomy): domain Eukaryota; kingdom Metazoa; phylum Arthropoda; class Insecta; order Hymenoptera; family Apidae; genus Ctenoplectra; species Ctenoplectra terminalis. Next base: position 9,130 of record SMSQ01020247.1, on the reverse strand, counting down.
TCATTTCTACTTCGATACGATGGAATTTAATTTTAGAAAACCGAAATCGATTCAGGATACGATTAACCTTAATTTCTGAATAATGTCCGAAAAGAATTTATTCCACAATATTTCAACAGAAGGTCCGAAAAATGTTCCGAACAAAGTAAGCGCCATGTCGCAATTGTCACGCTCCATTTTCAGAATAAACGCGACGGTTACAGCTTAGAATCAGAACGGTCTGGCCGAAAACAGAGAGATCGTCGGATTAATTAGGGCTCGTTTGTTCGTGGTCACGACACGAACGAGCAACAGACAGCGCGAACAACCACGGAGAAAACGGCATTATGTTATTCAGAACATCTCGAGTTGCCCGAGGTCGGTACCAGTAGCTCCGCCAATGGAGGATGATGGATCGCTGGCATTAGATAGGATGTTGGGCTTTCATGAGAACGCCGGTCCACGAGAGGCTGGTATACGAAGCGCGACTTAATAACGCCATTGAGGCTCCTTTGCGCTTGCCTGTTCAACGGCTTCGTCTTTGGATAATCCAGGAAATCGACCTCTTCCGGAGAACATCGATACGTGATGCGTTCGCTTTTTTAATCCTCCTCTGGCTTTCATTTTATCCTTAATAAAGCAAGATCATTTCACGTATAATATACCGAAGAGAACATGTAGTAAAATTTTTTCTGCTAATTTTTGCTACAACTTGTACCAAGTGCTTCAACATTTCTCTCCAACCGCTCGAAGGTTTAATATTTTTAATACGCTTTTATTGTTTCTTTCGCTCGATTCACCCTGTTCAATAGCTATCGATATAAACTAAATACAATATGATTAAACAAAAAATTTAGGTCACCGTTTTCCGACTTTGAAATGAAATGGTGCCTCGAAAGATTAAAAAGAGCGCGATAAAGCAAAATAAGAGAGTGAGCTAGATTTCCGGCAAGGGGATGCAAAGTGAATCTTTTTAATCACGAGCATTGAAATATTTGAAACGCAGAAAGAGGGTTCTCTCCTAACTGGATCACAATTTCAAAGACTCCAGGAGTTAATCCATTAACCAATGTAACGCTCGGCTAACAACAGACAAAATACTCGAAACGTTAAAATTACGACACTCTATACAAGCCTTCCCTCCGGAATACAATCAACCATCACCCCTTCGAGGCCTCGACAATCATCCACCGCGTCGACCGCTAAAAGAGTGGCCAAACGGGACTGTTCCTGCGCGAGACGAAAGAAGAAGACCACGGGCAAATCTCTCAAGGCTTGTGGCGCGCGTATAAATCAGTCGATATGCTAACACGTAGCAGTCCGTTGAGTAAACAACAATTTCACACACCGAAGCGAGAGGGAGACGTCGAGTTTTTTTACGCCTCGAATTATAAGGAGAGGAAGAAAGAAGAGAACTGGTCGAACGCAACCGTTCTCCACAGGGCTGACGTTTCTCCGCTCTTCTTCTCTCCAGCCGAGATGAACGACGAAATTAAGACTGTCCCGTAACTCACGACCCTCCCATACGTCTCCCTTTACCCCGTTCGTTCTTCATCTACGCTTCTTCCTTCGCCCTTTCTATGCCTCTTCTCTCGACCCGAGGCAGATTAGCATTTCAAGCTCGGTCGCGACCGCGATCCCTTTGTCTCGAACGGGCAAGGTGTCGTCGCGAGAAGAAATCACCGAGACAGAGACAACAGAGGAAGACGGAGGATGGCGAACCGGTAGAATCGAGGGATAACGCGCATTAGGGATCGTTACAATGGGCCAGCGAGTGTCTTCGACTAGGCACAGGTGACTGTGGGAATGACCGTTGAGAGCCGGACAGGTTGAGCCCGGTCTTGGAGCAGTGAGGACCGTTGGACGTGTGAAAAACTGCCGGCAGCCTGTCGCAGAAAACCTCTTCCCCGGGCTGGAATCGCTTTTTTCCGAAGCCCGGAACGAGGAAACGAGACGTTGGAGCTCTTACGAGAAATATCGGATAGGGTGTTTTCGAGGGATTCTAAGTGACGAGATGGATGGTTCAGCATTATCTACTGGGGTTCTTGGGATGAGTTTTAATTTGGTTTTGAGGAGGAATTTGAGTCAGTGTTAGTTTTCGTGAATTTTTGAGCCGATTAGGATTCTTCGCGGCGTCTGGTTTAAATTATTACATGAAAATTTTTAGTTTCTCTATCTTTGTGGTACTAAAAAATTTTAATCGCCAGTTAAAAGGAGTGTTGAATAATTAATGCGCGAATGATTATAGGAAAATAACGCGGAGTAAAAATTGTTCGATGCAAGAAGTTGTGGCAACACGGTTCTATGGGAGTGCATGAAAAATCACAGAGAGGCGCGCGATCGATCGATCCCGGAATCGAACCGCATCTGCTCGTGCCGCGGGGGTCTGGCCAGGTGGCAGGAACTTTTCCAAGGCATCGTCATCGTGCACAGCCTTATGCGGCACGGCTAAGATCAATAGCCTGTTAATTGATCGGTCGCGCCGGCGATCGAACATTAAAAAGGGTCTGGCGCCTTGGGTAACGTGGCAAGTCGATCGATCGATCGACTCGTCGCGGGTGGAATTCGTTCAACCTCGTTAAAACGTCATCAACAGTGATGATGACTTTTACACTTCCGTTTGATACGCTTCAATTTTATTTATAAAACATCCTTACTAAACAAAGCGGTGTGAAAAATTAAAAACAGAATATGTATAAAAAAAAAATCTATCTTTAATTCATATTAATCCATGCATTCCAAGAAATCAGAGGAATTTACCATGACAGGCACAAAATGCAATGAGGAATTCACGGAACGGTAAATGAAAAAAGAGAAAAGCAAATGTTTCTACTCCAACAATTGCATTCGATCGTCACTGAAGGTATCAGGAATGCATGGAACGACGAGTTGTATGTGTTCGTTAATTGAAGACGTCGCGGTCGGCTTTTAATACGTGGCCTGGCGTAATTAAGGGCTTCGCGAGGTCGCGGGATTCAGAGGAATTGCATGGCTGGAGGGAACGATGGCGATGCGAGATCGATAATACGCCGATTAGAGGTTTAGCGGCTCGTGCTTCAATGAGCTGGAACCGGGCGTATTGTCGCCTGTAAATTACTTGATTTTCTTGCAATCGTGGCCTGGGGCACGTAGCGAGGCGCCGGGTCGTCCAGGCCCTTGTACACGGCGCCACCTGACGATAGTTTCGCCAGGTAAATTTCTCTTGCGCAGGTATTGAAACAGGGAATTGTTTCGTTTTCACTGAATCCGAGTAATGTTAACGTTTTAAGAACATTTTAATGCTTCCTTTCTGTATAAAAATTAATTTCTAAATATTTTTTTATCGAAAAGAAACTGTAGAATTTTGGAGAACTTAAAGAACGCCAGGGTTGAAAATACAAGATAGCTTAGAAATTTAGAAACTGTTGAAATTTCGGTGAAAGTTCAATTAAAAGTTGAATCGATACTAAATTGAATGAATTCGTGAATGTAGATAAAAAAAATGAAGAGAATGTTTTAACAAGAGCTTTTACAAGTAAGAGATGCTTTTTGGGTTGAAGAGAATCGAATGAAAATTTCCTTTATCTCATCTAGCTTCAACGATGAATAATTTAGGACTGGTGATACGTTCATCAGTATGTCAGACAACCATTGTGTACACGAACTGTTGACAAGTGGCAGACACGTTGGGTTCATTAAGAACGCATTCCCGTAAGTGTCTTCAAGAGTACTTACGATGCGAGGCACACCCCCGTCAAAGAACTGACGTGCACGCACGTAATACATATTATTTTTACTATCGGGAAGCAGTATCCTGCAAAGATTGCTCGGCTGATTCTCGCGAGCTAATCGATCTTTGAATAGCGAAAGTCACTTTCGCTGGTTGCTTGCGGATTCAGGGCGAAGCTTCAGATCTCAATTATCAGATATCAAAGTAAATTGCGAAGCAGTTAAAGCGTTAACTCATTTCCTATTTCTAAATTGCATTTTCTCGAGTGAAGACTTTACGTTTACCAACTCATCGCTGTCACGTCATTGAGAAATACAATTTGAAAAGAAACTGAGCCGAATAAAATTCTTTTTAACACGATAAACAGTTCAATTATCTGGAATTCACAAGAAGCATCATCCTCGATTAAAACTTCGATAAAAAAAATAATTAGAGTCCTGGAGGTGACAAAAATTTCTCACGTTATCCGAAGCTTACAAAAATGTTCATTTCCAAATAAAAAAGAAAAAAAAAAAAGAAATAGGTTTATAGAAACATTATCTCTTCGTCTCGTTTTCAAATCTAATTTAAAAAATAATCAAAGCCAAGAGGGTGATGAAAATTCCTCTTAACGATCACTTTTAATCACACCAATGATTCCATGACTCAAAGCCACAAAGAGGGTTCCTAAAGTAAAAAAAAAAAAAAGAAAAAGAAAAGAAAAAAGAAAAAAACGAGAAGAAAGAAGAAAAGCATCGACCAGAAGTACACGTTTGCGGTTTTAGAGAAAGGAGCCGGTCTGTCGTGTTTATACGAGTGGGTGCGACGGCGCGTGCTGATTGGAGCGCCGCGATTCCTCTAATCATTCCCTCGGCTATTAGGGTCACACTTTCTCCGAGCGGCGCAGAGACAATGGCTCTGGTTCGATCATGCGAGTGCCCGCGAGTTGCGTACGCCGCGTGCTTACGTGCGTGCGTCGACGGGTGAAATTGTTGGTTGCGAAAATCGGACCGAAGAAAAAGTGGCAAAGGGGAGGCAGTGACTAACGATCGACGCTGAATCGGAGATCCGAATCTAGAATCTCGAGTGGCTATCCGAAGAAACCTTTGCGTGAGAAACGAACCTCACCGTTTGCGTCATCCTCCAGTGACGAAGTCGTCGAAACATCGTCAAGTACACCCTTGTGACTGGAGAGTGTTCTTAGATGAACAAGTCTTGGGGGAACATTGTTATTCTTCTTTGTGGAGTTATTGATTTTTACTTGATCCGCATTTCAAGACTAACAAATAATATTTGGAGCAACCATTGGCTAACCATAATCAACGTGCACCCAATTTTTATTTTAACACCAGAATTACTACCAGTTTGTACGTTCTCATAGAAATTTCGTATAAATTTCCAACGATGCGATTTTCTGTGATTTTTTGTAAAGAATATAAAGAAAGATCTATTTTCATTGTATCGTACATTTTTTTTCCAGCTACGTGTCATTTTGTTTTCATTGGTACAAATAGATACACCTTAATCATCGGTAATTCCAGTGTCAATCCATCCCCTCATCACCCAAAGGGCTTCGCGTCGCATAACCTAACGTGCGATCAAAAAGATTTCCTATCCCGAGTTGTCTCACGGACCGGTGTCTCGTTCGACTATCCATTAAAAACCGAAACGTACCATGTCCGTGGCTCCGGTGGCGACGCTCACTTGCCACGATAAACGACTACTCCCCATAAAATCTACGAACTGGCCGACGAGCATGAATTACTAATAAGTTTTCTAGGACGTGAAGCACGCACGATACACGCGGATGAATAACGCTCGGCGGTCGCGCACCGTTGCTCGCCGCGGCGATTCGTTTTGAATAATCTAGCCTTAGCGGCCGACCGGAGCAACGAGAGCAACGTGAAAGCTGAACGAGAAGGAAAAGATGATGAGACTCGTCTTTTATACCGCGATGCTAATTAATTGAAACGACCGGCCGACAGTTGCGCAAGGAGGAGGTAGCGGCAGTAGCTTCTCGCCGGTGTGTTCTAAGCGGTCACGTTATATCGAGGCCGGGATCAGGATTATTTATTTAATGTATGCCCGGCAGGGACCACCGACCGGCAAAAGCAGTGGGGAGTACGGCTACCCACCCGCGTGCTCGCGCACTAATTTCATTTTCGGACGCGTATCAGCCGGAGATACACGTAGCCAGGGATTAATCGGACGGAAACGGAGCAGTTTCCATTTCGCGATATTTCTTCCACCCGTCCGCCACCCGGTTTTCGATTTAACCAACGAACGAGGAATCGGCTCGTTTCTTGATTCTTGTTTGGTCAAAAGGCGCCTCCAATGCGGGACCGATTTATAGAAATGAAGGAAGGTAATTTGCGTGGATAGTATACTTGATTGGGTTTACTTCGAGTGTAAAATGGAAGTCTTCGATATTAGATATTAAAAGAAATTATTTTTGTATAATTACACCTACTGTTCCACCTATGAATATTTATTATTAGGTATTAACTAAATACCACATTATTGTGATTATTTTATTATAATCAATCGGAGATGTCGCAATCATTATTTTCGATACTCCAATAATAATTCCCGTGTCAGCATTATCCTAATCCTCCCTCAAAATAATATTCATCCCTTAAAAAATTGTTCCAAAAAAATTCCAACTGCTCCATCCAACTAAATCCCTTGGAAGAGCCATAGCAGCTACCTGTTGCCTTGGCAAAGGTCGATCTTCGACTCGAATGCCCGCTCGTAAGGCGATATCTCACCAGGGGCGAAACGCTATCTCGTAGCAGGAAGGAAGAGCGTTCTCGAGGACGAGGGCGGACAGGAAGAAGAAGAGAGAGACCACGGTAGGCCATAAACGGCACGGAACGACGACGGGTCGATCCATGGAGGATGGGTAGCACGGTAGTTGGCGGGCCGCGTTGACGGCAGCATTTTTTAAAGCAGATGATATCGGCCCCTGGGGGACCAAAGACTAATGCGTCGAGATAGCGGCAGTAAATCAAACGGGAATTCCAGGTCGTACACGTACGGATGTTTATGCTCGCGAGGCGACCTCGCGTACAGTCTCTCCTCTTTAGACACGAGATTTACTTTCTACGAGGGGCCTCTTCGAATCGAACAGCGAAGCGTTCGCCCGGGCTACGCGCGATAAAATATTAACGGCGGACCGTTCGCGCGGATATGCTCCACTTCGTTGCAACTACCAGTGTGTACACTGGTTACCATGATGTTTAAGACTGATCGTTTGATCGTACGATTAAGGTTGAATGGAGTTGGATAAAATTGAGAATGTTCGGCCGATGAACTGGGGGTAGATTTGTGAATTTCTTAGATAGAGCAATGGGCAGTAAAGTAAAAATTTGAAATTTATAATAATATTAAAAGCCTTTGCGATTGGATAAAATTCTTCGCGAGATGAATCAGAAGTGAAGTTTCTATTCTAAAGAAAGTTAAAACTAAAATCCCAACTACACCCCGATTACCTCGCCCAGATTTAAATATCAATCTCTAGGATCAAACGTGTCCCCTGTTCCTCTATTTATTTAACGTTCACCATTTATCGCGGCACGAAGCAGGAGTAAAAGCTACCGCCAAGCTCCTCTAATAGTTTTACAAAAACTAAACCGTATTTTCCCTACAAACAAGCGCGACAATGGCCGTACGCTTTCGCTCTCGTCGCCCTTTGTGAAGCCGCCTCGCGCATACGAGAGTTCGATACGCCACGAACGGGTCGAAAATGAAACGAAAGGGGATCACCACCCTCACCCTTCCGTTCTTATTTCTGAAGCTTCTCCACCTCCGAGTTCCAGAACGTGCTCGTCCTCGCGACGATCGTCTTAAACTCGCGATTATGTGAGAAAACTCGAAAACCAATGGGCCTCTTCCTCTCCCCCTTTTCTTTCACACGGATCCGGAGGGAAGATTTCCAGTCTTTCCTTTTTTTTTTTTTATTTCTTCTTTCTTCTGGCGCGCATCAACCGGGATTCCTAACTGGCTCGAGACGTTCCTGAATCGGGAACAGGTCCGGTTTCCTTCTCCTCTCCCTCTGAATCCTGCGGTCGATCCTCACGATCCTGAATATCCTCCTCCGCCTCCTTCCACTTTTCTGCGCTCCTCTTTCACCTCGTCTTCCTACTTCTTCCCTTTCTTCGCCCCCGCTGCTTCGTCTTCGCCGAGGAAAGGGCTCATTGTACCATTGACGAGATGCGTGTACGCCTTGTCGACGCTGATTATGAACGCACCCGTAAGCTTCGCTGACTGCGTGCTAACACGACGCAGGAGACGTCGCCTAGGGTCGTTCAACCCTAAGCGGGTTCCAGAGCTTCTCTTTCTTCTTTCTTTTCTTTCGACTGCTTTCTTGGACGGGGTTATACGGGTACCTTGCGAGTCGACGAGCAGACATCCAGAAAAATGACGTAATTTTTGTTTTTAATGTACAGAGACATGCTTTAGAAATTTCAGAAGTACCTTCGATATAGCAACTCCTTGAAAAGAAAAATTCAACGACCTCGTATCGAAGCGAAGAGAAGAATTTCCCAAAAGCGTTACAAATTACATCGATACAAAAAACAACCCCTCTTGAAACCTAGAATATTGCGAAACATCAACCCTTCCAAATTCACAAGGACCAAAAATAAAACTAAACTCGCCATTAAATTAACCACGAAATATTCCAACCAAAGACAAAGCGTGTCGCTGAAACTGCCTAAGCGTAATTGCATTACCGGGCAACGAATCGACCAAGATCTCCACGTCGATATCCTGCGGGGGCCAAGAGGGAGGGTGATCGGTCGCGTTCCAGTTCGTGTCGATAAATCGTTGAAATTTCGAAGCGCGACGCGTAACAGGCGAGCAACGGTGCTCGCCAATGGCCGCAAGTATAATGTAATACAGGTTCGCGTGGACGCACGTGTACGCACACCATGGTGCACCCACGATCGCCCGGGGCATCCAGATATTGTTATCAACAGACGCCGTACCTGTATCAGATTGAGATAGTCGATCCAGGGCGGCGGTACTGTCGCAACACGGTGAAAGTGTATCTAGGGTCTCCTCGATACAAGAGCCCAATTGAAATTAATTTAATTAAGCAAGCCCCGTGGAGACGTTGAGTATGGCTATGTCGGACCTGTACAGCACCAGGCGCCTTGTCGGTGTGCGCTAGAAGTCGATTTGATCATAATCGAGAGCGGTACGCGCGGTCGGTGGTCGGTGAAAAATCGTTGCCCGGCTGTACGTGTCACGTGGACTGCCGATTTTTTCTTTTTTTTTTTTTTTTTAAGGATAGAGGGGAAAACAAGGAGCTTAGTTCAGATTGAGCTGTGACGAAACTTTGGGTGATAGAAAGTTCAATTGTGTTTCGAGGAAATTTTGTTTTGGATATTTCTAGTTTAGATTGATAAATTTTGAAATTCCTTTTAAGATTTTTTTTCGGACCACTGAAGTAACGCTTAA
>SMSQ01020245.1:0-14666 GCA_019453375.1 Ctenoplectra terminalis | reverse complement strand
CTACAGTATTACTCTACACTATTAGTGTATAGTGCTAGGATATGGATATGTGTATTCCAAATATGTCAAAAATTTGTGTTAATATCTATTAATGATATTGTGCTCTGCATTAGAGCCAGTTCAGACGCTATGATTGTTTGACAAATTTAATTGGTAGTAACCGAAAGCAGCATTCATATATTTCTGTCGTTTTTCTTTTCTGACGACAATACCAAAACATAATAAAAAACGAATTCACGTTTATTTTGAAAGACTGCAAGTAATAGAATGAGTAAGCAAATAAAGCAAGACAGCATATGTGTGAGCGTTTGATTGTTTTGTGTAGATACGGAATTGTATGAACGCTGCTTTTGATTATTAATTCGGCGAAAGTACTCAATCGGTCAAAACACCACGTTGTTTGAACTAATTGTAAGCTATGGTTATACTGAATGCGTATTCGGACAAACTGGTACTCTGATAAACCCAATACGTTAAAATAATCAAATATGTATACAGATTCTCACGAGTGTTTGCTTTGCAGTCTTTAGATTAGTTCGTCCGAATATGCACCCAGCATAATCGTAGCCTAAAGCTGCGTACACATTTGTTACCGTACCTTGGTTTTTTCACTGCGACCTGTTACCTAGTCCAAGCATTTCAACAAGGGTCATATGGCTCCATAGGGGACCTGACACAAAATTTTCTTGAAGAAATGAAAGAATCGTGGTTGGAAACTTCGTAAGTAGGTCATGTTTACTTCACATAAGTGTAAATAAGACAACCAGTTGTTGAATTGCATCCTATCATCGAGCACAAGGATCTTATGAAATATTTATCATATTTATTATATATGTAGGGTGCGAGAAAAAAATGTTTGGGCCGAGCGACGTGTTATAAAAGATTAAGGTGCGAATGAAGAGTGTTTGGACCGAGTGACAATCTTTATTAGAGTGAAAATACTAACGCGACAGGACTGTGTGAATCCATGATCGAATGTAAGCGTGTGAATGACATTATGAAAGCTAAGGGAGAATTAAGAATCGGGCTTTTTTGCTGTCTGTATAACGAAGAGTAAACGTCACACATTTTTCTCCAATAAACTTGTGAATTCCAGCTAGAATAACACCACTTAATAATATTCCCTCATATACATAATGTATATTATAAAACTAAAAAAAATAATTGGTAAACATTAGTTTATAACGCGTAAGAGAAGACAGATATATAAACATCTTTGAAGAATAACCGTGAACCGTGACCTACTAGCAACCGAAATAGGACCTAGATATCTAGATGCACGTACCATCAAATAGCAGGTACCAAGCCTGGGAAAACCCGAAAGTAGCACCACTTTGCCAGAAATGTCACTGAGATGGAGTTTCCACCAAACTCCACCCTCGACGTCTTGACGATCAGCAACGTGCTACGTTCTTACTTTTTCGATTTGAAGACTTTGACGTTCGAAGCTACAATAAGTATGAAAAAAAACAATAAACAAACAGATAATCTATCAATTTCGTGTTATTCATTCATTCTCCTCCATTGGCATTCCGTATATAAGCAAACGAAAAATTCCGAGGTCGGAGCGGCCGTTTGTTTTCGCAAGGACACTCGAGGGTGCCATAATTTAGGTCCTTCTCGTGACAGCGTCGTAGGCTCGCAGGCCAACGGAGGAGCGAGGACGACGCCAACAAGAGAAAAGCGATTCATTCTTAGTGCATTCGTTTTTACAAACGGACATATCGAGAGCGTTACTGTTGAATATTTATTTGTAAAATAAATTCAACAGAGTTTTAACTAAGTATATTTACTAATATCTATTAATGATGTTTTACAAAAATGACCTGGAATGCTGTTCTTAGCTTGAAGGACTAACCCGAACTAATGAAAAACTCAAAGGAAATGCCAGACACTCGCTCAGTGCCATAAACCAATACCTGATCCTTGCAAGGAAGGAGACTGCACCAGTATACGCAACTATTTCTAAAACATTAAAAATATATGTAAATATACTATACTGTATAATAACGCTTATTTTTAACAGTTACAGTATAACTTATTGTTACTGTATTTTGCAATTGCGAATAAATCAATTCAGAATATATCAGTGTAGAGTGTCAATGTTCAAAACAAAACCATAAGCTCAAAAAGGTTGAGAAACCTTGACCTAGCCAACAGGTCATAGCAACGAAAGATTACTTATTACTTGGTTCGACTGTTTCGATGAAATGCCAGAACTTGCAGTAATTATGTAAAACAAGGGCCCGTATCACCGATTTTGATGAAATTTAAATACATTTAAAACCCAAAATTCTGAACAACTTTTTCCTGTACATGTAATCACGACTCGGGTTTAGTTTCCGAGATATTTGTAAAAGTATATTGCTACTATTGTATGGAATTTCTCCTATACGTGAACGCTCGTGACAACGTATGCGTCAGCATGTCGCAGCTCCTTATCTACTGTTTCTATAAACACATCTCGGTGGTCCGCAGAATTAAACAGAAAAAAGAAAATACTGATTACCCATATTGGGATTGGATTAATTTTTTTTTCGGTTCGTCCATTGTTATATACAAAATGATAAGGAGTATGGTTTGAGTTTGTGTCGTTTGGAATAGCCAACGTTTGTAAGATTTGTGCGTTCAAAACATTTTTAAAGTTCCCCCATTATGGAAATTTCTTGCAGCTCGCTGAGGTGTGTTTATAGAAACAACAGATAAGCAGTCGCAACATGCTGACGCATACGTTGCCATGGGCGTACACGTATAGACAAAATTTAATATACATAGTAGTAGCAGCAGTTTCTTGCGAATATCTCAAAACCTAAGCTCGAGCAGCAGTTATATTCATAAAAAAGTTGTTCAGAATTTTGAGTTTTATAGCATATTTAAATTTTACCAAAATTGGTGATACGGGCCCATTTCTACATAATTACCAAACCTGCTCCAAAGGAAACAATATCACATCTCTAGAATAACAATGGACAATAATGAGTTAGGTAACAGTAAATACATTTAAAAACGGGTTCTGGAGAGAATCTTGTTACCACTAAATAAAGTAACGAGTGTCGGTAACAAAATTAAGTAACAAATGTGTACGCAGCTTTAGACTTTGCTACAAAAAAAGAATTTTCTGGTAGAAGAATCTCTACCGTACTACAAATTACACCCCACCTTATAAAAAGAAGCGAAGAAACGTATATTTATCTTTAAATAACATGAACAAACGTGTATTTACTTCTGTAATGAAGAGGGTGGATACCATAGTAGAGTTGTAACCATCGTGCAACTACTCCATGACGAGTAATTGCAAGAATCGGACATCTAGGACGGTACATTGATAACAAAACAGCGCTGCGTCCAGTTGTTGTGGTAACTATAATTGCAGCTGCATTCGATTTTAATGATGTCTCAATTGTTCCAACTATGATTGCATGCAAAGGATCTAAAGGTACTGGTACCTATTTTCATATAATACATGTAATATATACAGGATGTTCCGTGTAACCCGACGCACGATGTTCCAGTCATTTGCGATCATTTGATAAAAAAATGTCTTTCCATCACAATGTAGGGAACAATAAGACGAATTCAACAAGGATAATGTCATGATATTTTTATAAACGCAATACTATATTTACAATAGTGAAAATAGGAGTATTTAAATTTTTATCCCATTCTACTTTTCAACAGTGCAAACACAGATCTAAGATTACAAAATGAAAATCGTTCTTAAGCAACGTTCTCTGTTTACATGTTGAAAAGTAAAATGTGACAAGAAGTTAAATACTCCTATTTCTACTACTGTAAACATAGTATTATATTTATAAAAATATAATGTTATTATATCTATTGAATTCATCTTAATGTCGCTTACACTGTGAAGGAAAGAAAAGTATGTAGTTTGATTTAAGAAATCCAAGGTGAGCTTGGTTTTGCTATGAAAGCAAACTGTTTTTGAAATTTTTATGATTGCCATTTGTTGTACTTTTCATATCGATAAATTTTTGATTAAAAACTTTTTTTGTTAGATGGGCACAAATTATTGAAAAATCGTGCATCGCGTTACATGGAACACTATGCTTACATGACGAGCAAAAGTGTAAACGTACTCTGTTAATTTTATATAAAGGGTGATAATACGACTAATTTTTCAATCGATCGGTAGGGATTAGGTAGCGGTAATTACAAGGCGAGTTTGATGAACAAAATATAACAGTTTATTTTCATTAAATTAACAATATACGGAATATTTTGCAAAAATAGGGACTTGAATCAATGTTTACAGTTTTGCGCTTGAATTATTTTCGTCGAACTGTTGTTTCAAATTAATATTTTGTCATTTTTGGTTCGATATTGTACCATTCCTGTTATGTTCTGTTCCACAACTCATGAACATCGGAAGATGAATTATCATATTTTGCCAACTTTCTTTTTAGAATGAACCACAAGTTCTCGGTCGGATTTAGATACGGACTTTGTGCCGACCAGAAGTTCATCACAAAAAACTATTAATTCGCAACCAGGTTTTTGCTACTTTGGTGGTATGTTTAGGGTCCACGTTTTGTTGAAATACTACTTTATGTTCATCAAATTCGATGGAATTAACAACAAAAAATAAATTATTTTGTAAAATATTTAAATAATGCTCTTTGCATATAATACGTTCGATTCGAACTAAGGGATCGATACACTTATGAGCAAAGCAACGCCAACACATGATTAAGCCATTTCCGAACTTCATAGTTTGTTTGATTATTATTTTCGGATGAAGTTCAGTATCAAGACTTTCCATCGGATACAAATATGTTAATTTTTGTTTCATCAAACCATATAACTCTTTCCCAATTTTCTGTTGTTCACCATCGTTAGCAAATTTTTTTCGTAATTTAATATTTTTGTACGAAAGATGTGGTTTATATAAGAAAATCTCCGTCAGGCCACGCACGCTTGTCGTTTGTTTCTAACTGTAGCATAATAATAAGTACGCTTACAATGAAACATTTTTGGAACATGCATTTAGTTGAAAATCTTTCTTTAAGAACGAAGTATCTAAGAAAGCGTACGAGATTTGAAAATTATTTCTTCCTTTTCAAATATTTTTTCAATAGTGGCGAATAGTTAAAATTTTTTTGCCCAGATTGCCCAGATTGCCCAGATTGTGTATTTTAAAGTATTCCATTGTAAATAATTTTTTTAATAAACTTTTATAACTCTTCAAATTTTTTTAATAAACTTTTATAATTATTCAAATTTTTTTAATAAACTTTTATAACAATTTAATAGTCTCATATTCTGGAAAATATCTTTCGAAATACCTACTAATTTACCTCGTAAGCACTCAAATAAGCGTCACCCGAATTCGGGTGACACGGCCTAATCAGAATTTTTGCCGTCACCCGAATATGTACGAGTGACGAGGCGGTTAACGTATTAAACCAATTCTTTAAAGAGCAACGAACAGTCCATTCACTAGCACTAATTCCAACTTCTTGAACAGCGATTTTTGCCATTTTGTAGTTTTCAGACCGAATACGATGTGTACTTTTACGTGCCGCTCTGTCAGAAATAAGTCGCGGTCTACCATTTCTCGAAGTAATTTATGCACTTCCATAAATTTTCTTTATTCTCGCAACTATCGTATGACTGACACCACATTTCTCTGCAATCTGCCGCAGTGACAAACCTTTATTACATAAAGAAATGATATTTTTCTTTTTGTCTTCACTAAGTGGCTTTATTAAGCGTGTCGAACAAATTGTAAACTGACAAATAAGTAAATAGTAGTGTAAAACAGTCAACAATCAGTCCTTGTGGACAGTTTTATTTTTCCACTATTTATTCACTGTCCTAACCGTTTCCAACAAAACGTGCAAAACAGTGAACATTATTTCAAATCCCTAATTTTATAAAATATTCCATACATTCTTAATATTAATGAAAATAAATTGTTACGTTTTGTTAATCAGATTCATCTTGTAATTACTATTACCTAATCCCTACCGATCAATTGAAAAATTTGTCGTATTATCACCTTTTATAAAAAATTGGCAGAGTGTGTTTACACTTTTGCTTGTGAGCTCATTACATATTTATAATTATCTTGATCGTTAAGTAACTTCTGAAGATAAAGTTTGCAAATATTTATTATGTAACATATCTGTGTTGTTCATAGTCTTAAATCATGATCTGAGATTGTACAAGCTTTGTAAGCGTGCTTACAATTTAATCTCTGTAAATTTGATGATTTCAAATTATTTTTGAATACTTAGTGTTTATTTTTTTATTATAGAAAAAATTTTATTATAATCTAAGACTGTAAACAATAAAAATACATTACTTAATAAATATTTGCAAATTTCTATCTTTAGTAGTTATTTATTTCTATATATATAAAATAATTATAAATATGTAACGAGCTCGCAATTTTGTCCAGCATTGTATGTCAATATAAAATATACTATTCGGAAGTAAAGAAATGGAGAAAAATATTAAGCCAGTGCTACATTATACTAGAAATCAAGTTTTAATCTTATATTTACAATCGGTAGAAAAAGTATAAAATTGAAATAAATCAAATTAAATCGACTCAGCTGTTTCAAATTTATTAAAATTAAGGGTAGATTCACTATATTATTATTAAGGAAGACCAGGGCACGTTTGAATATTTTAATTTTGCCTCCTTAAATCTGTTTTGTGTGCCTATAATAACAATAACAGAGTCCATGAAATGGCAACAAATGAATGTCGATTAAGCGGTGCGATTAGTTTGTAATTTAAAAAAGAAATTAAGTACAGTTAAGAAATGAGAACTTGGCCGACTATGTACTTACAAGCTGAAATATGCGAAACAGGGGAAAAAGCAATCGTCAATTTGCGGTACCTGAATGGATAGAAAAAGAATAACAACGACGTCCTAATTCAGACAGCAAACTATTCAACCAATAATGATGATCTATCTGAATTTGGTTATCACTGTTATCCTTTAAGGATGCCGCGAGTATTCTTCATGCTTGAAGAATACAATTTGTTTAAAAGCTTGTACCGTCACTAATCTCTCAGTATTTACATAATACATAGAGATGGTGCGACGATACAAGCGGAAAGACAGGTCAATTATTTCCTAACAAGCTATAGATCTGGCAATACAAGATAAAAATAATACAATATCATTAGTTGACAAAGAAATATCTGTTGGAGATTTTTTGCTAGCCAAGTTTCCGACAAAAAAAAAGCATAAGATATGTATTATGTATAAAACACGTGTAAGCCTAGAAAACGATGTCACTTATGAAATGAACTTTTTAAGAAAAAGGGGAGAATTTGGTTTCGTTTATCCTCAAGTAGGTGATATTTCAACAATAATGCAATATATCAAAGTAAGCGAAATATTAAGACTGAATGCTTGTGGCAAATTTAATTTGTATTCTGATGGGTATCAGATTGATCTTACCTCGATTATATAGTGTTAAAAAAATTAAATAAATGCTTTGTATAACATTTTTGTGGCATTCTATATTTATGTACAATTGTGCCTCAGTGCTGTTCAAAATTACCCTGTACTGGGGCACAATTGAAAAAAATACAGAAAAATATTAATTTGAAAAAAAATCATATAGAACACTGTACACAAATCTTAGAAAAATTCATTTAGTTAACCTAAGTTAACTAAAAAGTCAGTTAGCTTATCTGTGTATGAAACAAAAGTTATTTTTCTAGTATATAAAAAAAATGTTCAATCGTGCCCTTGTCTCCCTTATACTAATTGGAAAAAAAGAGATTTTTCAAATTATATACATTAAAATTGATAAAATTTACTAAAACTAATAAAAATAAAATAAGTGTAAGGTAGGAAGGTTTATGCAAATGTTTCAAAATGGGATTTATAAGAAATGCTATCTGCAGTAATATATCATCAATTAATATTCATAAAACTTTTAGTAGAATATAATATTAACACTTTATAGTGCCATGTAACAAACAGCACAATGTAATTAATTATATTTCATTTAATCAGCACTGTATTATCAAATTCGATTAGTATGTTACTATACCGATATCAGAGAGTCCATTTATATGTAGCAACCGAGGAACTTTCTGGAAAAAGGGCCCATATGTAAAAATTGTATTTACCACTGCATTGCAATTACGAGTAAACTGTATTGAAAATTGTAGATTTATTTTTTTTTAATTTACAGCTATATTTAAGTTGACAATTTAATGTGGTGTTTAAAAAATTTTGTTGTTTATATAAAATATAAAATATGAGTTTGTTGCTCACAATAATGACTTCTTAGAAATAAATTAATACCCAATTGTAAATAACAATTGTATGGGTCCTTCTTTCATAGATAAAACTAAACAGAGTGATTTAATAATAGCTATTTATATTTATATATTTACAAAATAATATTTTAATATTTTAATAATATTGAAAACACACTCGATTCCAAAATCAAAGGATCTCTAAATTTCAGTTGAAAAATTGTTAATATTTAAACGGTTATAAGTACACGAAAAAAAAAAAAATTGGACACTAATTTTCGTGGAGATATTTTAAAAGATAAAGCCTCTACTTTCGACCCCTTAAATCAATTTTTGTATTTATGTAAATGTACTTTTACACTAGAAAACAAAATGGAACTCTCGCGTCAAAACTCGCTCATCTGAACGACTCAATAATAAATACTGCCCTAATATAAATTAATGGATATAAATTATGAATTAATATTAAACATTTTTAGACTAGTTTCTTAGACATCTGGTGATTAATTAAAAACGATTTACCGAAAAAGGAATTACATACATATGAAATCTTTTTTCAGGAAATTCCTCGATTAATTAAAAAATTTCCAAATCAAATTGAGAAACTAATTAATCTTAATTGTTTCTCTTATAAGCAAACAAAATTTAAGTTATAGAAGGTATTTTTTTGTTTAATGGGAAAGAAATTAATTCATATGGTTTTCTAATGTATTCATGTTAAAATAAATGCTGTTACAATAGTACAAGCTTAATTTCATCAAATACCTTGTAGCTTAGTTCGTCAAAAATTTCTTTTTGCCATCGAGCACTTTCAGCTTCTCTACATACCATATCAACATCTTTTAATAACTTGATAGTTTCTTTCATGTTTAAAGTGCCAGTTTTAAGAAAAATTGCGTCAACTCCGTTTAAAACAGCATTTGCAATTAGATTCATGTCAATGTCTAGTTTTTCGTTATTACATATCTGAAATCCTAATACGATCGGTTTTCCCATCTAAACGAAAATTGAAAGAAATTAAATTTGAATAAAATACAGTTATTAATTAATATTACAGTTAGTAATCAATTAAATGTAGGCGGCGGCGATGCTGTTATGTTTACGTTTATGAAGATTAGGAAAGGAAATGATTAGAGCAGTCGCCCTGCAAACGAAAGATTCGAGTTCAATGTCGGTTTAGGTAATCTGATTGGCCGATTCCTTTTCTCTTACAGTAGTTTCTAAACAGTTCTTTTATCCTTCCATAATTACATAACACATAATTACATTTCTACGAACAACATTCTAGTGTAGAAATATTATAAATATATTAGAGGTGGTTCGAATCAAGAATAAAGAAATGTAAGGAAAAGCGTGCAAAAATGAATACTTCAGATCAACGTAAATGTTTATCAACACATTTGTAAAATCGAAGTTACATACCAGAGGAAAAGACAACTTGTAGTACATACGGAAGAACGTACTTTTTATCATCAGTCTTTCTGAGCACATTTTACTATGCATAATATGTGAAAAAATATAATAGTTATAATTTGTTACATTCCAATATTTCATATTTTAATACTAAACTTTTAGGGCCCATAATTAACGCGTTGACTGCCGTGAGGGCCACCGGTGGCCGGCACTCGACTTGGCTACAGCGCCATGGTGGCCACCGGTGACCGGCGACCAATAGTAAAATACATAATTAGAGTAAATATCGATACCGATAAATTTTCAAATAATACCACTGTTACTATAATGGTTTGAAGAAATTAATGCTATACAGAATATGCAAAAATAATTTTATCAATGCAAGGAAAATATACATATTATTTTTTTCAACATAATATACATCGCATAATAAGAAATTCGTGTTGGCGCCATGGGCAAACCACGTAAAATGCGCACGGCAGTCAACGTGTTAAAGTTACCCATTCACCAAAAAATTAATCTGCTGCTTAGCACAGTGTGTCACTACCAAAAGTTACGCAACGAAGCGATAATATGCGACCAAATCATTAAAACACTACGATACAATACGTACGCGAAATACAAATATTTTACGATTTCGTCTTTCTGTGTATTAGAAAGTCTCTTGTAGAATGAATCATTCGAATGCGAATATACTACTGAACGTTCGACTATTGGTCATGTCTCTTGTTTATGTTTCGATGCCGTGTCTCAAAATTGTCGTCGGTCTCAGGCTGCTCGAACTTCCAAAACAGATTTTCATTGCTTATATTTGGAATTGTAGAAATATAGAATTTTCGAACCCAAAACATATCATCCTGTCCTAGCATTTATGCTTTTGTACAAATTGTTCACTCGCG
Organism: Ctenoplectra terminalis; assembly: GCA_019453375.1. NCBI lineage: Eukaryota > Metazoa > Arthropoda > Insecta > Hymenoptera > Apidae > Ctenoplectra > Ctenoplectra terminalis. The sequence continues at coordinate 4,104 of SMSQ01020245.1, read as the reverse complement.
TAAACGCGCACCACACATACATATGCATAATAGAAGCTTTGCGATGATAATTACAGATTCGCGAATAAGGAATAATTTGACTTTGTTCGTCATCTTTTTATTCTGTATTCGATATAATTTTTTTCCAACATTGATAAATGCTTGCTCTGGTACATGCCGACTTGTTTATCCACGATCACAGCGCATAGCCAATGCAGCAAGGATGCAGTATATTTGAGAGATACGACACTTTAAAATTTGTGTTACAGTGCTAATTATTGCGAAAAAAAACTATACAAATATTTGAAAAAAATTTAATTTGATTAAAATAGGTACGATTTATAATTATCAAACAAAATACAAATATTATCTTGTAACAGAATAAAGTAATCATACGCTATAAAATTTTATATGTATCTCTCAAATTAGCTGCGACCACAGGAAAGTTAACAGACCAAATGTAAAATTAAACAAGAAGAACTCTGTTGAAACTTACTCTAAATACTCTACTTTAATAAAATACCAAGCCGTTGCAAAATTGCCAAATCCCAACCCTCTAGGCCAAAACTGCTCAGACAATTGCCCGTACGGGCAGTTTTTAACCTGCCAGTGCCCGACAGTAATAAGCGGATAGTAAACCCACTCTCTCTCTCTCTCTCTCTCGGGGAATGATCGTGCGATAGTACTGTATGAATGCCTTTCAGCGATTGGCAATTAATCTAGCCCTAACTCAGTTCAAATCTACACGAGTTGACGATATTTAGTAAGTCAAATATGTTTAATTCTTTAATAACTAGTGATTAGATTTTTCTACCATCGAAATTAAAATGTATCATAACGTAACTTACATCTGTAGGATACCTTATAAATGTTACATAAGACCAATACTCGTATAGCATCGTCGGTTACTCAACAGTTGACAACGATGACTACTACAGCAATATTTGGATAGACAATATTCAATATATTCGTCTAGTCTGTATATTGCTGAAAGTATTTTATTAATATCTCGGAAAATAATAACTGACTGCTACTATTTTATACGTGAGGTCTATCTTCCCTCCCCTTTCATTTCTTTAAATTTCGTATCGATTGGCCAGCGAGGCCTTTCGGAAGTGCACCCTTAACAAATATTTCAGAATGTGTTGGAGTTTGCTCCCCGAAAGAAAAAACGTAAGAGTTGCCACCGTTATCTCAGGCGTGTTTACACACGCCACGAAAGTTGCTCGCATAAGAAATGTCACAAGTCAGAGTGTTGATCCGTAATAAGCAACTGTTTTCTGACTCGAAATAAGCAACTCGCTATCCCCTCTTTTTCCATCGAAGTCGTCCACAGAGTGAAAGATTGGAGAACGAGTGAGAGGTCCGAGAAAGCGAAAAGCCATAAATGTTTATGATCAAATGAACAACGACATTGTTTAATAGAAAAAGAATGGAATATATATAATTCTTTCTCATTCTAATATTAGCGATTCCGAAGTGTTACATCATTTTCCAAAGAATAATATCGCTGCTCGGTCGATCACTTTATGGTTTACCGCTATCTCGAACCTCTCACTCATTTTCCGCATTTTCTTTTCTCCAATTCGAAAATAAAGTCAAGCCGAATATTATCTTTAATCCATAATAAGCAACTCACCGATCCCGAGCGATCAACATGCTTATTACAGATCAACAGTACTTGCTAGTGTATATTGACGGCCGCTGTCACGCGCGGGTGACTTTGTACAGCTATTTTCTGGAAATGGTTTCTTGCCGTCATTTCGATGTTTGCATACTAATGCATACCGATGCTATTTTTAAAGAAATATTAAAAATAGTGTAACAGTGATCTTAACTAAGGTTTTTTTATTAATAATTATGCTAGGAACGATTGTGTAAATATTGCCGGGCGCTAATTTAAAGGCGATGCGAAAAATGTGCGGCCATCAAAGTGTTAAGATTAAGGAGGTATTCTGGTAATCTAATTTCAAAAAACTCAATTTTTTTCTTTTTTTTTTACATGTTTCGAAAGTATTTAGGTATTAGAATATACTGTTATGCTATGTTATGTATTATACTATATGTATATTGTTGATATTTATAGACCCGTGAAGTGAGCGCTTCGCAGTGTGCTGCAATAAGCATTGACGACTGTGCGACTCTAGCTTTACCACAAAATCTCACGTATCTGCGTTTATTATGAGTATAATGCTTAAGTGAGACCTTCGTTGACTTGAGACAGCACTATAGCAAGAAAGTTTTCAACGTAATGCTTATCTCCACACTCATACAAGAGTCCCTTCGTACCAGGGATTTGAGTATCGAAAACTTCAAACGCGTTTTTCTCAGAATGACTTTTTTTCAACTGGCGGGACAAAAAAAGACAAATAAAAAAACACTACCCAACCAATCTGTCTGAAATTTAGTGACGTTACTTTACAGACCATTGGTTATCGCAGAAAGTAGAATGAAATACTTTTAATGAAAATTACTAATTTTTTTGACAACTTAAACTTTCAGCACTCGCCATTTTGCTCAGTTTTGACATAACTGGCTAATTGTGGTTCCTGCGATAGCGGCATTCATATAGATTAAGAATATTCTTGAAATTTTCGTTTCGCATAAGTCTACGAACAGAAACCTTTCTCGCCACTGAGGTGTGTCTTTTTCAAGGCGTCGTGTTAGAGCTCAATTTTCGTATAACAAAAAAACAATTAAAAAATTAATAAAAAATTTGTTTTGTATACTCTTAAACAAGATATTATACAAACAGCTTTGTATGGTATCGATATTTCAACCGGATTACCAAAATACAGAGCTGCTTCCCATTCCTCTTTAATAGCTGTGACGTCATTTACCTGCAACTACCCTCAGCACTGCACGAAAGCATCGGCAGACATTTATACTACTTACTGTAAACTTATTTGAGCGTCTAAACTCAAATTATGCGTCTCTGGTCTGTCCTTTGGAAATTTTTTTTAGACAATTGTTACATGTTTTATAGTTTAACAAATAACAAAAACGTTACAAATATTCAAACGAATAATTAATCTAGGTTTCATAATTCTAGATATCCTATTAACATATATTTGTACTGTTAAAAAGTTTAATTACATAATGTTAATAAATTTACACTAAAATTATATAAAATAAGTATTTAATAAATACTTACTCTGATACATTTTGCAATAACGACTTTTTCAACAAGAAACAACTTTTCTTGTCCTACGTCTACTTCAATATTATTTCTATCGAGTAGAATAGCATCAGCTGCATTCAAAATTTCGTCAAAATTTTCTAAACCTTGCTGCGTGGAAATCTTTGCCATGACGCAAATTCTAGTAACACCTTTAAACAAAATTGATCACTGTGTTCGTTATATTACAAATCATTCAAGTAACGTACAATCTACACGTACCCATTTGTTTTAAGCGACTTTTCGCACCGTAAATCATTTTTTCGTTACGCGTATGATTCACTATGAGAAAGTCGCATTCCAACAACGAAGCCAACTTAATATGTTCAGTGTCTTTTTCTGAAATTTGTGGCAATGAAACCACACTGTTTGGTAACTGTATCAGTTTATTATCCCTTACGATACCACCTTTGACGACTTTACAATTTACAGCCTTCTCATCTGTATTAAAAGAATTTTTACTTTTATTCCTTTTCATAGCCACATAATTTGAGATATTTTTTATTTAATTCTTAATCGTACACAATTTTTTCGGAAAAATCCCAGCATAATTTTTTTTTTTCTAAGTACTAATCGTACTTTCCAGTTGGTATATTTTTGTGGTTGTAAAGTGAAGCGATGTAAGACATATGCTTCTACTTTAGAGATATTGTCGTTTAAAGATTGTTATCACTATCAAGCGAAGTACGATATATTTCTTATCTAATTTACACATGGAATAAAAAATCTTGGACTTCTGTTTTATTATATTCTTGTTTTGAAAATAAAAGATTGTTTTGACAAAATTTCCTTCTTCTGAGAACACAAATACTGTTTTCTGTACCTCAAATAAGGTATAAGCTAAAATTTTTTAAAAATGTAGCTTATGCCATTTTGTCTCACAACCGCAGATTTATCGACCGTGATTTACACATAAATTTGGTGCCTCTAGTATCGTTGATTTGTTG
>SMSQ01020243.1:0-17602 GCA_019453375.1 Ctenoplectra terminalis | reverse complement strand
GGTGCGTATCGATAAAAGATGTTCCTCATTGACATGTTTCATGGATGAATCGAAGCGAGCGCGAACGAAGGACTACGATAACCTTGACGATACAACAGTTAAGTGAGAATTTAATGAATGACCAATGTATAAAATTGCAAAGACGTTTCACTCGCGTTCAGGATTATTCCATCGCGTCCTTCTTGTCGGACTTTTACAACGATCATAAGATACCGCATCTATCGTAACGGTGACGTGGAATTAATTAGAAAACCGAGAGTTTATCGTTGCATATACAACACTGCAATGCGGCTACGTGGAAATGAGTCGCGTGCAGCAACCTCGTTCTTAGAAAAATTTTTAACCACAGCCGTATGTTTAGCGTTTAAAGGATACGAAAGCAGCGGGTTCGTAGCGGTCAGTTTTATCCTCACTTTCAACCGTGGTTGGTTTCACGGAGAAATTGAAGCGGTATAAGTTCTCATCGCGAGAGTGATATGTAAAAGCTATAAGTAAATTCATTTCAAACTTTAATTTCAATCATTCGAAAAAGTTATTGTCAGTTATTAATCATAATTTAATGTACAGTACATGTGTTCCTGATGAAAAATAGAAATATTTTAAGTTCTTTACTTAAAAAGCACGTATACCGAGATATTTTTAGTATTCAATGATTCTATATTTATTTTCATGTATTTATTTTTATAACTAATATTCATATTAATTCTTTTTAAAATCCATAGAAAAATTGGAAACTTTCAAGACTAACCCCTTGCATATAATCACGAGTCACACTCGTGGCGGAGATTGTGGTTAAAATACAATAAAAATACACTATATTTACGATAAAGTTCAATTTTAACTTTAACTGTAATTTCAATTTGCAAGATTGAAAATTAGCGAACGCAAAATACGTGTAATATTTTAATACTTTGCGTTTGACAGGGTGTCGAAGCAGTGAACAGCTATCGCTAACATGTACGAATATTGAAGGAATCGTAAGGCAAGGGGTTAATATGTACTTATTAGATAATTAAAGTAAATGAACGAAGTTTAGATAAAATAAAATGTGTGTAAAGTAGATCAATAAATAAATATGCAAAGTTATCACTGTCAATTTCTAGAAAGAGATATTGTAACAGTTAAATACCGTTTTGCGTAATTAATGGAACGTTATTTTGGTATTTAGAATAAAAGAGGCAGAAACATTTTATAACACTTTAACTGTACAAAGCACCAAAGTATCTACTTGGTTTGCCAAAATCTGTCGTCTGGCCATCATAACATTGTTACGACGCCATTCCCCGAAATAAAAGAAGTGTCAGATTCTACGACCATTAATGGACAGCTCGTGTTCGCTCGTTAACAAATCTTACCGTCAATATACATCTTTTGTGGTCTCTGCTATAACGACGTTTTTCTGTCTCTCTTCAATACCACGCATTTTTATTCCACCGAATGAACCTCAAAAAGGATCCGCGTGAACGATTCAACGAATGATTCGATGCCATGATATGTGAATCAGTCGTAAAGATGTTCTTGCCCGCGGTCGTGAAGGAGTTGAGACGTCTTTAACGATTTCGCTGTTCGGTCGTCGAACTGGAAACATGCCTTGCAAATTCCTGTTTGTCCTCTCATTCTCCTCAAAACACTAAGAATTGATTATCTATTCTAACGATGACGCTGTTATTTGTCAATCCTTGAATAACGAACGACAGCAATCAATTTTTTAACAATACATGGAAAACTTCAACTACCTTTGATTAACCTTAGTAAAATTTATAGCGAAACGCTAAAATTTTAATGAATCTTCCAATTGTATTTTTACGCACGAATATAAAGTCCAAGTTCATGCTCTAATAAAATCACTTACGAGTATTACAGCAATATGTGCAATATCGAATTCCATTTCGAAGTACGAAATGATTTTTCAATTTAATTTCCACCGAGTTGACAACGTCTTATGTTTCTAAATAAAAATTTCTATTTGATTTCGTTGGTTGGTTCGAACGTGTGACTTTTGTACGAGCTTTCTTTATCAAGAGAGACATAAACCCCGATAACGTGTCCATTATTATTTACGACATGTTTTGACGAAACTTTCATCGGTACAAAATCATTTGTCAATTACAGGTGGTAATGTGCGGGGCGGTGCCGGCAATGGTGCGCTCCGTGAGTCTCTACTCGACTTGCAGCAGCGGCAATGTTACCGTAAATGGCCGCTTGGTCAAAGCCGAGGGACGCAACGATAGCAATGCCCCTTACCGTAAGTAAGATTGTAATTAATTAGACTACTTCGGCGAACGTGCAAATCATTTTACAAATCTTGTTTCCATTTTGTATAAGTAACACCTTACGCGATGGAACCTCTCATTTCATAATATCTGTAGTGTCGTATCGTATTACAGAAACAATATTTCCAAGTGTTATGCTAATCGTTAATTTACATTTACCATTTGGTAAATCGATATAGGGTAAGTCCGGGATAGTTCGACCACTTTTTGGAAAGGAGCCATTTCATTACTGATTTTTAGCTTTTTTGTTGTTTTCGGCGAATTAAAGCATCGTATAAGTAATTTAGAATATGTGTATATATATGTATACATACTTCGCGACATATTAAAATATTTATTTCTTATTTTTTATCAAGAAATACCAATTTTGCAAATGGACGGTCTCAGTCGCATGGTTGGGTTAGAGCGTCAACTCATTACAAATACCAAAAAATGTAGCTTATACAAAATATAATACAAGAGAAAATTAGATGATATGTCGGTTTTTCTTAAATTTTTCACATAAGTCGCAAATCTTTCACTGATTAACACGTTGACTGCCACGCGCGTTTACTGTAAAATCTCCTTCAGGCCACGCGTACCGCTGTACGAAGCGTATTCTTCGTTATATAATTAATTTAGTTTACTTATTATATAATTAACTTATTTTAATTATATAATTAACTTAGTTTATATTAATTAATATTAGTTCTGCTATACAGAAAAGGGGAAACGGGGAAAACTTTCCGTTTAACACGTTGACTGCCACGCGCGTTTACAGTAAAATCTCCTTCAGGCCACGCGTACCGCACAATATCGCGGTTCGGAAAAATGATTCCGGAGAAAGCATTAGACGTGCATCCAAACAATGTTATGCGGATAAAAGTCGTCGAATGGGCCGATCAGAGACAAGAAAGACTTTACAAAAAACAACAACTTATTGTCCAAGTTGTCCCGACCAGCCTCACCTTTGTATAAAATGTTTTAAAGTTTTACATTCTATATAGTTTTTTTAATAAACCATTTTCGTATTACTTTTATAATAATAGTTTATATCAATGAATATTCTATTATAAATTTAAGTTTATATTAATAAATATAGCTTATATTAATTAATATTCAATAGTTTTGTTACTTCCTCGGCGAAATATCTTTTTAAACACAAACGAATATCCTTCGCAAGTAGTCAAATAAGCGTCACCCTAATACGGGTGACGCGGCCCGATCAGAAACTTTACTGTCACCCGAATATGGGTGACGTGGCAGTCAACGTGTTAAAGCAGGGATGAGCAACCCGCAACCCGCCATACTTTCTCTTGTGGCCTTTCAAAGATTTTACATTTCGACTTTTAAAAATTCCTACAGTGTCCCGCAGCCTCGTTGTACACTAGGCGTGTTAACTTAACCCTTCGCGCTCCTTTGGCTCCGCTACGGAAACATTCTGTTTTCAACACGATTATGCTCAATTTCCAAAGATATCGCACAATGATGATTTACAAAATTAAAAATTTATGTTTCGTTTACGAGAGGAAAAAGGATATTTGTAAAATGAATAAAAACAAGTACTTTCACAGGCGATAGTAATTTTTTCCATTCGAAATAAAACTTCTTTTCTTCAGTGATAAAGAATCGCACGGAGTGCAATGGGTTAATTTTTGGAAATGATGCCAACATCATAGATAATCTTTTTCCACATATATCTTTCGCCGTTTTTTAAATAATATTTCTATTAATCAGTGTTTTATTTCTTTAATTTTTATACTAGGTTTATTTTGTTTACAAAGAGATAATTTGAGTTCATCGTTCAGTGTTTGTATTATCATAAGTTTCTTACACGCGGCTCGCACAACATTTTTAAATTTCTAGTTGACCCGTTGTAAAGAAAAGATTGCTCATCCCTGGATTAGAGCATCCATCATAAAATAGCGTCTACACCTTACATGTTATAAGTTTCTTACATGCGGCTCCCACAACATTTTTAAATTTCTAGTTGACCCGTTGTAAAGAAAAGATTGCTCATCCCTGGATTAGAGCATCCATCATAAAACAACGTCTACACCTTATATATTTAATTTAATCCTCGCTTGCAGAGGTTTCGGAACAGTTTTTCTTTAGCTTTACTTTTTAATACGCACGAAACTTTAAATATAATTTATAATATATAGGTTGGGGAAAAAGAAATCCATTATTTTTACGTGAAATGATTTAAAACTGTTTTATGGTCGATCTTTAGCTCCTGGGCGATGCTACGACTACTAACCTGACGGTCAACTTCGATTATCTCTGTGATTTTATCCACATTTTTGACGACGGGCCTGTGTCTGCCTGTGCGAGGTGCATCTTTAACATCAAAAATACCTGAACGGAATCGACGAAACCAAAATTGCACGTAATTAGCTGTTACAGTATCGGAACCATAAACACCATTCACAATTTCAGCCGTCTGGCTTGTATTTTCGCCTTTATCAAAGAAAAATTGTAAAATGTACGGAATTTTCTCTTTGTTGACTTCCATTTTTAACACCTTCTAACTCACAACTTAATGGACCAAACAAAAAACAGCAAAAGAATTTGTTTAGCGCGAAATGTCACCTTGACAACGAGCATAAATCTGAAATTGTTTGATCGATACTTTACGAAATATCGATCGCTACAGCCATCTACCGAAAAAATAATCGATTTCTTTTTCCCCAACCTAATATATACGGTTTCGCGACAATTGTCAGTAGGAGAATAATAATAAGCCGATTTATTTGTTTTACTTGGAGATATTAATTCTGACCAGTCTCTCCCAGTGATCGAACTATCCCGGACTTACCCTATTACATTGTCATCGTCGAAACATATGCTAAACAAGATTATAAAGTAGTGAAAGATAACCAGAATTGGAAGCCTTATTAATAGATCGACCGAGAGTAATTTATTGTTAACGCTTCGAAACGAGGCCAGCCACGCGACAGCAACGTTTATCCCTTTCACTACGGTGCTCTCAGAATTGATAGATCTCTCGGTATACTAATCGATACAGTTTTTGTCGATATAACAAAAATATACATAGCAAAGTTTAAGTATATTGTTCAATGAACGATGCCGGATCATCTGTAAATGAAAACATAAATAATTCTATGTTACGGAAGACGTCTGTACACGCTTTTATCGGATGATTACTTAATTTCTAAAGACGTATATATGTTACAGTGAAACACCGAAATCTGGAGAATGTCGACTTTCACTGGTGAATGTCAACATTCACATAGTCGCTTGGTGTATGTCCGAAATATTTGCTAAATACCCTTATTTCTGACTTACACCGGTAAATGTTGACATTCACCATGCACTAATGGTGAATGTTGAACATGTTGGAGATTATTATTTTACACAAACCGAATTTAGGGTTCGTGTTAGGATTTACCCGAACTTAACCCGAACCTAAGCCGCAATTAATACATTTAACTTTTCAAGAAAAAGATCACGATTTACTGCAGTATCCATTTAGTATAAATTAGGGTATCGGAAAAAAAATGAAGAAAACGTTGCTCGCGTTATCAAAGCTTGCATAATAAGACTGACAAAGCTGATTGACTCCGAGCGGAACAAAGGATTTAGCGAGAGAGAGCCAGTCGCTTCTTTTTTGTCTTCTGTTTTGGACCTCCATCAGAGCGTATCTGTGATTGTCGACACGCACCGGAGAGGGTCCGAATGTACAACAATGTAATGAAATATTCCATCTTTCACCGACGTATTTCGTATCTGTTGACATTCACCGGTGAAAGTCGACATTCTCCAATTTCGATCATTCGCGGTAACATATACACGCTCTTCGTAGCGAAAGGGTTAACCCTTTGCGGTCTTATGTCGAGCCAGACTCGACATTTTACTTTGTTCCATTGTTTTCAGTTTTAGGATACGAAACATATTGTTTTACATTAAAATGTTATTTAACCCTTTCGCTCCGACGGGCGTATATATACGCCCTCGAAGAATGACCATTCAGGTACGAAGAGCGTATATATACGTTCATACCCTATATACTTTGATTTCATACTTTACATGAGATACTTTTGTCAATCGAGTATCCAGCAACGCTGCATGCCTTAAACAATTGACTATCATGAAATAAAACACAATCGACAAGACGATGTTGTGTTTTATTTTAACGATACACAGTTTCAGTCTTCTTTTGAACATTGCCAGCGACGGATATATACCAGCAATTTATAATAGTAGTGATTAAAAGGTTTACTCGAATTTATAATTCAACAATAATTTTTTTAGCTTAACTTTAATAATTCACAGGTAAATATTCAATTTCTGCCTTTGTGATAATATCTTGAGTTTTAAAGTATTTAGAGACCAAGAAACGACTTCCAATTACTTCGTAGCACTCCGTACTCCAGTGTCAACTACTCAGTAACGCGGTCCGTTCACAGCGATCACATTGTGGCGTAAGCGCTCCGTAGCGAAAGGGTTAATGGAAAATTTTCTATCTAGATATCTTACTGATAACGAAAATATGAAAATTCAGCCAAATTTTTAACAGTTTTTAAAAGTATATTATTGAATATGAACTAGTTAAGTTAAAGCGTCGAAAGTGGCTCGGACCGCAAAGGGTTAAACGGGTTTCGAATAAATTCATCGTTGCAACGCGTGCGGTCATTGTGCAGGGTAGGTCGATTGGTTAATTGAATCGAATCTAGTAGTCGACCGAGACAGGGTACTCAAACGTGACGTTATCTCCTTGGACCGATAGTTTTGTAGACCAAAAAGGATTCCGAACGAAAGATTAGTGCACTCCTCGAACAGATAAACGTCCGAAGCTGTAGCACTAAAGATCTTAATTTATAGCGATTCTTATCGATTGACCTAGGGTCAGAGGGCCTTATCTCGTTTGCTTTCGCTACCAAGCGTAGTCGTGGGTCCCATCCGAACTGAACTTTTATCTTTACGAACTAATAACCGAACTCTATTTCCGCGAAACGGGCTAACCTGCACGGAGAGAAAGCTTTGAACGAAGTAAAAGAAAGCGACCGTCGAGAATTCTCGATGAATTACAGCGTCCCGTTGCCCCGTTCTGTCGCGATTGTTTTCGACTAGACACTGTTTATCTCGCCATTGGCTCTATCGAGACGAACTCCTACTCCTACTCGTGCTTATTTATTAGGACCATCGTAGTCGCGCCTCTGCCAACCCTAGTTCACGGTCGTTGTCCTAGGAATCGAGTTCAAGATATTAATAGGAATTACAGAGAAAACTTCCTATCCTTGATACTTTAACGATTCTCTCTGGAGAAGATTTATTACGCGTCACTTATCGAAATGTAAAAGAAGTAATTTGAGGACTAATTGTCCATAAGTCTTATCAATTGTGTCTGCGAGGCAAAAGGTATCTGTAACAGGCATCGTAAAAATTTGACGAATATAATTACGCAAAAAGTTACGAGAAACTTTTTTTAAAGTAATCAAAATTGAATTTCAAATAATCGTTGCGTGCTATGGTACTAATTCAAAAACATTTGGTCGCAAAATAGCTAGGAATTTAAGAAAAAAAATTGTAAAAGGCTGCAAAAGAAAACTTTGTTTAACGTGGTTTTGTGAAACTCTTTGATAAATTATAAAGTATTATTTTTTTAAATTGATACTGTCGGTTTTTAAAAGCCAACGTCGCCTAAACGAAAAGTTTAGCTTCGGTCCGCAGAGACCGGTATAGCAATTAACGTGTTAAAGGCCACGTGCATAACTGTATATGCGAAACTGCAAAGAAATGTCTGTTATAACTTACTTGACAATGAATATCATTAATGTATTTGGTCTACGGTTAAATTAGATCGTTTAATTCGTGGCAACGCTGCTGTAAAATAATGACAGATTAATTAGAAAAAGAATGATGAATTTAATAACTTTTCTGCCAGAGAGATTAATGCTGGATTGAAAAAACCTAACCGAAATCTAAATCAAATATATTGTTCATATTTATTTTTAGTTGAGTTATAAGTAACAACAGACATTTCTTACAGCCTCGAATATGCAGTCGTGTACGGGATTTTTAAGCTCGTCTAACTCTCATTTATAAACAGAATATAAACGGTAACCAATACCAGAAGCAGAATTCAGTATGTTAGTGCCGGCAGTTTTTCGCGAATATCTCGGAAACTAAGTAAAACCACTCTTTATACGTATGGGAAAAATTTGTTCAAAATGTCGTGTTTTACAATATATTCAAAAATCATTGAAATCGGGGAGGAGGCAGTTTTTCTGTAGCTTCACCATGTCTAGTACAGATATATTCAACGTAGAGGATTGGTTAAGTTTATTCGATTATTGAAACGATTAGCAAGATTCGTCATTTTCGTTACGTGAGTGATAACAAAAGACCTTATTGATACTTAGCCAACAGCAGGTATTTCTTAACCCATTTGCATCATAAGAAAATATGAAAAGAAGGTCTTTATCACAACATTTTTTTTTATTATATTAAATAATTCGTCTCCCTTTCAATGGCCTAATTTTTTCTTCACTATAATCAGAAACACTATTTTCATTTCCAACAATACCCTCCATTTCTATTTTTTAGCTAACGAATAATGATAGTGACCAACAAAGTTGAGCCTATGCGTACGGTTCCGGTGACAGTGACCAGCAAAATTGAGCGTATATATGCGCTAATGATGCAAATTGGTTAACACGTTTGGGACCGGAAACACAGATTTATATCTTTATATGATCTGATCACCCTAAAGTAACAGCTTAATTAATTGACGCCCCGATTTATGTTTCTACCGTTAAAAATTTATAGAAAACTTTCACGTTTCTGTTATTTACTACGAATGATGCAGCATAAAATTGAAACTTCCCCCGAACGGTAAGCAATGTGTTTAACACTAGAACTACCGGCGATTAAAGTAGACTTATCTGTATCGAAGAAACAAAAATGAAAAAGTATCTATAATTTGTATATAAATTTATATAAATATTTGTATTGTAATAAATATTTGAAAAAGTATCCGTAATAAGAGTACCAATTCTTTGTACATACTTTTTACAAAAAGTCATAGAAAATCCCCCAAAATACATCGTTGTAAATTCATAAAATTTCTATAAGAAACTATGAACCAGTCAAAATGACCGTGGTAGTACCAGTCTTAATATCTTCAATGATCATAGCAATTCACGATGGTTCCTTGAATTTTCAATCCTACACTCTGATTCTTCTGGCAGCAAACGCAGTCACGATCTCTACTCCTAAAATGATTTTACGGTATCCTGAAATTCTCAAACGTGCTCGTAGTCAGTACGAACAACAAGCTGTCCGCCCAATCCGCGGCGCGAGTGCGAGGCGGCTCCTTTTCTGACTCTCGCGAGTTAGGTAGGGGAGAAAAGGAAGGTCTGAAAGGAGGGAAGAAGGCTTGTGCAAACAGAGGAGCCAGTTTTCGCGCCGCACGCTGCGCCGCGTCTGCACCTCCCCAAGATCCATCACCTTCGTCCACCTCTTCCTCCTTTTCCACCTCTTCCGTCTCCTGCTGCCACCGCTGCTGTTGCTGCCGTTGCTGCTGCACTGCCTCCACCTTTTCCTTCTGTTACTCGCATCTCCTACCTCTCTCGGCACTTTACTCCCGACAACGAGCCTCTCCTGACCGACGATTACTCAAGCTCCATTCGTGAAATGAACCGACTCGGCTCACGCTGCACGAGGGTTTCAGACACCGTGAGAGTGGCCTTGAAGTCTTGGATTCTAACTGCCTGGCGGGCTAGCGGCTTCGTGAATTTTTCGCGTCTTGGCGGACTCGAGAGATAATTAGCCTTCGCGTGGAAAATTGTTTGTTTGCATACTTGTTGCTAATTAGTTACCTCAGCTTTGAGAATTAGCTTTACGACGCTATCGTTTTACGTCGCGTTCCTTCCTGCAGTTGCTTCTCGCGTTGGATAATTGTGATGGCTAATTCGCGAGCGGTCATCGGTAGCGTCCACGTAGCGTGTTTATTCAATCGGAGGAAATGAATAAAGATTGAATCGATTTCACTTTTTTTTTTCTTTTTTTTTTTAACACGTTAAACGCCACGCCGATTTTGGTCGACTTTTCGTTAGGCTGTGTGCTGTGATACTAATTGGAAAACATTTGGTCGCAAAGTAGTTAAGAATTTAAGAAGAGAATTGTAAAAGTTTGCAAAGGAAAGTGGTATCTTTGTTTAATGTGATTTAACAGTACCCATTAATGAATTACAAGGTATTATTTTTTGAAATTAATATTGTCAGTCTTTGGAAACTAGCGAAGCCTAAACGAAAATTTCAGCATCGGTCCACAGGTACCGAGGTGGCGCTTAACGTATTAATGGTTGAAAAACTTGGATAATTTTCTGCTTTAGAATGTTTATGAGTAGCGGTAAATTTCTTGGATCATGTTGGAACAATTCTGTGGTATTTCGGTAAATAAACGTATATTGCAAAATATGTTTTTTTTTATTTTAATGAACTTTTTCATTTTAAGGTATAGTTTTTGGGACAGAGATTGTAAATTAATGCAAATTTATCTATCTGCGATTTAATATTTCTAATGCTTAACGAGTGTTCAATGTGCGATACCTAATAATATCAGTCGAATGAATCGACAACTATATTCAGAACAATTTCTGTAAGGGGTGATAGACTGTAACAACATACTGAAAGCGGTAATCTATGCGTGTCAAGCGTAATTCGATAATAACTATTATTGATAACCAGGACAAATAGTAATTACTGCCTCTTTATGATCCGATTGAAAAGCACAGTCCCATTCGTCGAAGCGGATAATAGTTGTATAATTACATCGATCTCCACGATATTTTTATCGCATTAAACAGCCTTAATCGGTCCACGAAGAACACCAATCTTCTTAAATGACTAACAGCTTCTCGAACAGTCACGATATCCTTCACGAAGTGATACCCGCTCTCTGAAACGAAGAGGCTAAATCTAAAAGAAGAGAAAGAGAAAATGAACTCTATCGAAGGACGAAGAAAGAGAGATAACAGGTGCATTCGATCAGACTGGAATTTAATTATTCTAGTCGCAGAGAGCTGTAATTATCGCGTCAGTCGGGCAAATCAGGGCTTCACCTGTCATAGTTTTGATCCAAACTGGAACAACCGCTATATGTATTCTTCTCATTTGCGTGCCGTTGTAATCTCGAGCGTTCACGGCGAATGCTTCTGGCCGCGGACGGTCCTGTGTATTGGCCAATCGTGCGTTTAGGTGTTAACGACAGGATCGCTATTATACGTGCCAGGCTTATAACAAGAACCGCGGTTATACGCGTTTTTTCCCTTCTTTTGCTTTTTTTTCCCTCGTTCCTCTGCTTACGCGGTCGGTACCGGCCTACTCACTTTCGCGTCATATTGTAGCTTTCATAACGCCGACGCCGCGAAATTGTGGCGCTCCAGTGGTTCTCACACATTTATTCACCCCGAGGAAAAAGTAGCAAAATTTTTCCCGATTGATTTCCAAGCTCGTCTATTCCTTTGAATTTCTGTACGATTTTTTGTTTCATTTTTTCCAACTCCGCGAATGGTTGTTTCGGCAGCGTTTATTCTTCGAAACAAACGAACGATACCTTCGAAGGGTAGAGATTCGAGGGTATTTCGGTCCCTCGAAAAAAAAGCTATTAGTTGCGAACCTATAACGAACGGAGAATCGGTTCCTGTATCGCGAGGAGCACGTAGAAGTAATATATGGGATCCATTCTTCTTTCCTTCTGTCTCGCTCTTTCCCACTTATGCGCGGGCCCATCCTACCAGTTATTATCGGGGGTAATCGTGCCTAAAAGCCGGTGCCCGCTTTTGATTAAAATTGGCTTTTAATTCATTTGGCAGCCTCTAATCTCGTGGCGGCTCCGATCAGAGAAAATGAGAATGAAGGAGAAGGGGAAACTTGGGCAACGGAAGACAGAGGTCCGAAGCGAAACGCAACATTTACTTGCTGCTTCTTCATCCCCCTGTGATTCACCGTATATGAGAGTGTATCCTGAATAAATACCATCGCGTTTCAGCTAAGAACATTGACTATCGGTTAAATTGTTACGCTTGAAAAATTTCTTTCTTACGCGAGAAAAATTTATTTGTTACGGTATATTGTTAACACATATTTTTAATGCTGTGTTGTCGAATTTTTCAATATAATAACGAGTGTAATATCAAATGTGTTAATACTCATATTCGTGCTTCTTTATCATCGTTGCTATGTAGAATTATTTAAATAACAGTTTTATTAGTTTTATTGAGTAGGAATGTACTTTCTATTTCTGAATTTAATTATTATGGCTTTATGTACGTTTAAAGTGGAACATTCAAGAATATAGAAGTCGTTGTGAGTTTTCAAAGTTAATTAGTTAGATTATTTAGATGTCAAAATTGATTTTCTCTGCATTTGTTTATTTTATTTTAACCCTCATATGTTCCTCGGGTGAAAATACACTCATTTATTATTTCTAAATATTACAAAATATTTGATTTCTCTTCGACTATATTATAATTTGACGTATTTATTTAAAATACGAAATTAAGAGTAAGAAACAACTTGTTGAAATTTTCTCTAAGATCCTAATATATTAAATAAATAAATAAAAAACTATTTTTGAGGAACGTATGAGGATTAATTATAACGATATAACTTGACAAAACTTGTACGATATTCATGAAAATTAATTAGCAAACGATTTAACTCTTTGAGAATACTATTTCATACCTGTTATACAAAACTATAAAAAATTTACCAGCAACCATTCTACGTCGTACCTATTTATTTTAATAATTTATTCATACTCCCACCTCACATTTTTCACTCATAAAAAAGACATTCATCTGCTGAAATACAAAAAGCTTTTGAACAAAGAAAAATAACTTGAAAATAATTTTTATGGTAGATAAAAAAATTGGAACAAGTACGGCAGAATTCAACGTCCAATGGTTTCCGTTGTTCGGTACAGTTTCCTCGGAACTAAGAGATATTCTTCGAGTTGTATGTGAAACTCCGTTGACAAGCTTTCAAGGAGAGAGAGATTGCTTAGCAGTTGGTTAGACAAAACATTGCAATCAGTGTGCGCTGGTGACGCCTGTCTCGAGTCATCGTACGTCTGGCAACTTACTAACAACCGCATACACACAACCGTCACTGTCCGGAGGAACGCGCCGCACCAGAACGGTCTCACTTCCCTTATTTGATAACGATAAGCATCATTTCAAAACGAACCGTCGAAGTTTCGTCGCGATTGCTTCGACGGCGACTCTAGGTATCGGAAGTATAGGAGTTTGGTAATGGTTAACTGGAATGAGCAAACAACGTACACGTATCATCTTCGTAGTCGGTGGTATTAGTGTCAGGTTGTTATCGTCATACTTTTATCCGCCGCTACCACGCAGGTATAAACGTCGTGTTTCATATCGGAAAGCGGACGTCGCGAAACGGAAGAGGAAAAATTTTGGCGATAGTTTCAAAACTTGTTTGCCATACTTGTGACGGAACTTTGTCGTTGATAATGCCCATTATGTTTCCGTATTCGCCGATTTTCTGTCCAACTATCTTTAGCCGGCTACTCGGGTAATTTCCGATTCGATAGCGGCTTAAACGATGCTTAGTTGTAAGACATTTTCGTGAAGTTTTATCAAGTTCGAGGAAAACAACGATATTCAATTTTATTACAACTCGTTGATAAAAACATTTTTATACGTTTATGGCCCTGGTAACAAATTGAATCAATGTTAACCTTTGAAATATCCAATATTAAAGTCTTGATCGAGAGGTCAAATTCTAACGATATTGACAGTCAAATTCAAGTGAATTGATACGTATAAGTAACATGCAATTTTTGCTAATAATTTAATATCTTGTGTTTCGTTGTTTTTCCTGTTTATTACTAGGTGATTAAACGAAAGTTAATTCTGGAAAAAATTAAGATTCGCAATCGTTTTACCGCAATAAATTTTTTGCACTTCGAACGTATAGGCAACTAAACAGGTTGCGTTTAAATCTCTCATTGTATTCCATAAAATTTACGATAATTGCGTAACAAGTATAATTACAGTGGTAACTCGAATTACTTAATTTGTTCCTGTTCGCGGTTCGTATCTCGAAATATGGTTGTTCATTTTATTTTATAAGAAACCAATTACATGATTCGTTTGCAGATTTAAAAGTTATGCGAAAAATAAAAAGTGCATTTGTGTACTATTATTATTTTTATTTATGAAACCTTTGGTTTTGCATGCTTTGCATAAAAATGATCTTCCATTTAACCCTCTATGGGACACCGTGTGACTTAAAAGTTAGAAACTGATGTATCTATATTTTAAAAAATTAATTTTATTTAGTTATCACTGCACTATTAAATTTGATTACTGTATTACTGTAGCGACACCACGATCCATCAACACTAATTATTAGTTTAAACATTTTCAAATCAAAGTGAACAACTAATCAATCGTAGTTTTGTCTCAAATAAGCAGACAAAATTTGAGCTATAGAGGATTAATAAAAGAAAGATACATTTTTCTATTAAATTAGAAAAGTGTCTCGCAGTTTGTATCTCGAGGATAAGTTCGTATCTAAAGGGCAATACGGTATAAGTCGAGCAATTCGTAAGCCTAGGTACCACTGTATATATATATATATTTTTGTCTAATTTGACAAAAAATTCGCTCAGACGTTCCGAAACGTGTATACGAGCAGACAAAGTCGAGAATTGAAAATTGAAAAACACGATTGGGTCACATGCACCTGAGCCCAATACGGGAATTAGTGAAGCTTGAAACATAGGATTATAAATTACCTAACTTGTAACACTAGGTCTACTAACGCGATTAAAATGACCATTCGTAATTTTTTAGAAAATTTTTATAAATTAACTACGGTGCCTTTTGGAAGATTTTCCAAAATCTTCCAGTCATTTTCTATTAAAAATATAAATAAAGGTTTATCTTCTTTGAATTACGTATTTCTGTTGCACACCTTTCAATCTGATCTCTCCAACAGAAACAAGTCGGTAGTTCTCGCGTTAATGCGTTTCTGAGACTTAGAAATATCATCGTTTCGTTAAATTATTAGCCGAATTACTATTCATAGCTAAATATTTCCGAGTAGCGTACAATTCATTAACTCTAATCGTGAAAAGAGCAATTTTCACATATTCAGATAAGATAAATTTAGTAGCAGAAAAAAAGGACAAATTGCTCCGCTGACTAAGAGGGATGCTGCCGCGATAGACATCCGCTGAAAGGTGAATTCAATTAATTAAGAAAAGTGCCACAATTAATTGGCGCGGCGTATAGAGCATGGTAGGTTTGTCGGAGAACAGTCTCAGATTAAGTCCTCTCGTGCTTTTTCTGGTTCCTGAAGACTGGTAGGAGGCGGTGAGAGAAAAAGAAATGTAAAAGAAAAACGAAAGAGGGAAAGAGAGGCGAGGTAGTTGGGAGAAAGAGGGACTTTACGAGGCAGTTCGGGGACATTCTTGATTTCGATGTTGGGAAGGCACCCGACGAGAACCACTTGAATTTAACGAGGCTCCAGCAAATGGGCCACCCTGCAGACTTGCCTCCTTCCTTTTCTTTACGTATGATGCTTATACCCATTCTCGTGTGGCCCACAAACAAAGGAGGCAAAAAAGCTCATAATCGTGACATCGTATTTTTTTTTATCGCCAAACGTTTATCAGTTAAAAAAAAGAAAAAAAAACCTCGTCTCATAACAGAAGCGATAATTAATTACATTTGATGCCAGTAGGTGAGGATAAAATGCGTACACGATACAAATTTTCTCTGTTCATAACGTTATGATTGCGTTAAATAATTTATCTTACGCGTAAAATATTTGTCATACGTTTCTGCGTTTATAGCTTAACTCTTTGGCTTGCAATCGCGAATCGGACTCGAGGCGCAAATTATGGTTCGGATACGATAAAGATACACTATACTTGTAATAAAGTTTAATTTTAACTTTAACGGTAATTTCAATTTATGATATTGAGAATTAGCAAACGCAAGTTACGTATAATATTCTAACGCTTCGCATTCGACACAGTGTTGAGGGAGTGGATATCTATTACTAACATACACAACCGTTCAAAAGTACCCGGACGCTTGCTTATTTTTGACAGAATGTAATTTATGATTTTGTTTTTTTAATTCCTATTGTTACAGCTATGTGTAGCAGAATATTGTGATAGGATAAAATTGAATATTGCGAATAAATCACTTTTATTCAAATAAATTATATTTGGGTTATTTGATCGTCCTTTACGAATCGTGCGTTTAATTTTAACACTAGAACTACCGAAGCGGTCAAAATGACCGGTATGCGCTTTTTTATATAAATTCTATAAATTCATAATGGTGCATTTTTAAGAATTTTTTGCGATTCTCTCCAGCGAATGTTAATAAAGATTTATTTCTTTCCTTATTCTGAATTTTTTTAGTAGAAATAGGTGTACTTTAACCTCGGTAGTTCTAGTGTTAATGCAGTATTGGTAAATTTATATTAATAGATAATTTCAATGTGTTGATTTGTTAAGAAAGGTAGTAAATATTACTTTCAGTCATTAAATTGTCATCAATTTACCTATTTTAGTAACATTTATGTACCATCGCTGTAAATTGATCAAATTGACAAATTTATCAGTGTCCGGACACTTATTAACAGTGGTGTGTACGAACACTAAAAAAAATCGTAAGGCAAGGAGCTAAATTATTACTTGAATTGTCGCTATAGGGGTTAGACAAAGTAATGGAAACGTTGCTTATAGGTCGCGTATCTTCCTTCAGCTTCACTAAAGGAACTCGAACGGTTTCTGTCCGAAGAATGGTATAATATTCAATTAAACATTATTCACGATTTGTATGATTTCATTCCCAGTAAAAGTCAGACTACGTCAGACGCCAATGGTGGTCCTACACGATATTAATTAATTATTTTCTAAATGTACGAGCTATTCTTATTATTTTTTTCAACATCAATTTTCAACTTTGAACAGCAGTATTTACCCTCCTTTTTTCCTTTTATTTATTTATGAATAAAGTTGTTCGTATTTTTAATTGTTTCTGTAATATTTGCGAAAATAATGTTCGCCTATATTATCACTGAGCAAGGTGTGGAACTCCCGTTCATACGTTCTCGGAAGTTACATATCTTGTCTCTCTGAAATGAAAACTCTCACACCCGCGCGTGAAACAATCTGTATATGTTGTTAATAAATGAGAAACAAATGAGATATACAATTCCAAACGTTAATATTTTTTTTTTTCCAAGTTTAGCGTCATGTCATTACTTGGTCATTAGCTCTTTCGATAGGAGTTAACACGTTAAACGCCACGCCGATTTTGGTCGACTTTCCTG
>SMSQ01020242.1:0-104951 GCA_019453375.1 Ctenoplectra terminalis | reverse complement strand
TCATAATCAATTGATCAGTTGACAAAAATAATTTGTTTATGACACAAGTTCTTTACCACGAGTCAGACTCGTGGTTTTCGCCTATAGCACACATACTTTACCACGAGTTAGACTCGTAGTTATAGGCCAAAGGGTTAAGTCATGTAGCGATTTATTTCAAAACCGGGAGATCTTAGTCGGTCATTCAGCAACGTATTTAAAAACGGCGAGATCTCCCCATTCGGTTGACTAAGTGTTAATACTACTATATCGATGAAGAAAAAAGATATAGAAGATTTCTTATGCCAATCTCATAGAAACGAAACACAAGACGAAAGATGTCGCCATAACAATGGGATAACACGACACAGCTCAAGTTCGTTTGAAATTAATGAAAATGCTGTGTTCATTAGTAATTACTGTTCTCCGTGTGATCTAAATAAGGGAAAGAGACGACAGTCGATCGACGATAGGGGACGTGGGTGCTGAGCCATAAGGATATGCAATCAAGTCCAAAGTAAGCGAGTTAATTTAGGTGGAGTGTGCACTCTCGCCGCGAAACTTGTTCCGTACTCGACGCCAGAGAGATACTCCGTCGTGGAGAAGTTGCACCATCGAGATGTTACCATGCTCATGAGGGTAAGTGTGAGAGAAATCGAGAGAGAGGGAGAGAGAGAGATATCGTCGATGAGGTACGGAGCTCTCTTCCTTTCTCTTTCTCTCTCCTTCAGTCATCTTTCCCTTATGCCGGGGTACCTTCACCGCTGGTTCCCTCCACAAAGCGAACAGGGAGTACTATATAAGATGCCTCGAAACTACGTTTCACCTTACCCTCGGTCCTCCCCTTCATCCCGAGTCTCACCCCTTCTTAGTCTCCCCCGACTACTGCCTCATCCCAGGCTTCCTCGAACTATCGTAGTAACTAGCAGTGCCTGTAATAGCGTCGCACTTCCTCCGTAAAGTGACGTCTTTCGAAACCCAATTCAGGAACCGAGTCGCGTCTAATGGGGCTCCGATATTACGAGAGTAGTGCGGCACACTGATTTCTTGGATACTACGCGGGTAAGAAACCCTCCGTCGCGAGTGAGTCACGTATATTGTAATAAGTTTCACGAAGAAATTTCGTGTTTTCGCTTGCGCACATTTAAAGAGATTATGAGTATCTTAAAGTTAAACAGCTCGATCTGTGCGAGTTCAAACTTGGTTGCAAGTAAATTGGGTGAAATAAAATTAAACGACCGATTCCATAATTATTCCCATTTTAGTTTATATAATGCTCGGTCTTCGCTGTTAAAACTTTTGGAATAAAGTACCTGTCACTAATTGTAACTTAAATTCGATTAACCTTTCCGTTTCAAATATGCATTTATTTTGAGGAAAGTAAAGAATTCTTTGTGTGCTGCAAACGCTGTAACTGTTTCTATGACTTATAAAAGAAATCTGTATTTTCTGTGAAATTTTGCGAAAGACATCATTGTCGTTATTTAATGATTTCCTTTGAAGGGAAAAAAAAAAGATTTGTAATGTGTGTAATAATAATATAACTAACAAACTTATTATTCTGTGGTAGCTTAAATGATTCTCAAAGTAATTAATGCCACTGTTTCGATATTAAATGTTAATTTTCTGTTAAAAAATTCGAACAAACAAAATATTACCAATTTACCGGACAATGAAGGAATTACGGATAAATAAAATTTCAGACAATATTCTGTAACTAGTGTTACAAATAGTGCAACTACAACTGAAATATATGATCAAAATATGTAAATACGTAATGTAAAAACGTATATTTTACATTTGTTTTTGAATAGTTTACGCTAGGCTTAAAAGTTCTAAACTCTATCTCGATCGCGTCCCATCTTGAAACACTACTCACTCCATGATACGAACCAATCCACCATCGTCGTCCAACCCATAGCACGAACGTTCAATCGCTCAACAGTAAACAATAAACTATTTCCTCGGTATATCCGGTTTGCAGCAGTTGTGTTTACATAGGAAGTAGAGCCTCTTCATTATCTATCGAGATAACTCTTGTTGAAGTTCCGAACGTTTCAAAGGACTAACAGAAACAAGCATCGATGTTTCTCGCGAACTTTACATACATAGGATGTTTCCCAATTGATCGTACAACTAGAAAAGTGGTGAATCGACGTAAAAAGATAAATAGAAAATGTGGAATAAATTTTTTTCACATTTCGCTACGAAGATCTTTGCCGAAAAACATGCCCATAGCATAGGTGGCATATGTTGTATTGTCTCGCTATAACGATTTTTTGTGATCTTATGTATTAAGTTATCTAATTTAACATATCCGTGNTGTGTAATAATAATATAACTAACAAACTTATTATTCTGTGGTAGCTTAAATGATTCTCAAAGTAATTAATGCCACTGTTTCGATATTAAATGTTAATTTTCTGTTAAAAAATTCGAACAAACAAAATATTACCAATTTACCGGACAATGAAGGAATTACGGATAAATAAAATTTCAGACAATATTCTGTAACTAGTGTTACAAATAGTGCAACTACAACTGAAATATATGATCAAAATATGTAAATACGTAATGTAAAAACGTATATTTTACATTTGTTTTTGAATAGTTTACGCTAGGCTTAAAAGTTCTAAACTCTATCTCGATCGCGTCCCATCTTGAAACACTACTCACTCCATGATACGAACCAATCCACCATCGTCGTCCAACCCATAGCACGAACGTTCAATCGCTCAACAGTAAACAATAAACTATTTCCTCGGTATATCCGGTTTGCAGCAGTTGTGTTTACATAGGAAGTAGAGCCTCTTCATTATCTATCGAGATAACTCTTGTTGAAGTTCCGAACGTTTCAAAGGACTAACAGAAACAAGCATCGATGTTTCTCGCGAACTTTACATACATAGGATGTTTCCCAATTGATCGTACAACTAGAAAAGTGGTGAATCGACGTAAAAAGATAAATAGAAAATGTGGAATAAATTTTTTTCACATTTCGCTACGAAGATCTTTGCCGAAAAACATGCCCATAGCACAGGTGGCATATGTTGTATTGTCTCGCTATAACGATTTTTTGTGATATTATGTATTAAGTTATCTAATTTAACATATCCGTCTACAATAAATACTATTTTTCCCATTGTATGCTTATAATTTCCAAATATGAATGCGATTCATCGAATGACTACAACTGTTGATATTATCCAATAGCCGAGCGACTACAGTCGCCCATAGTATGCAGAAATCGATTCGTGGCGAGCGACTATAGTCGCCCGTAGTAGCGAAAGGGTTAAAGGATGATTCCTGAGATAATTTCAAGCAACTTTTTCCTTTACTAAAATGTCAAGATCAGCTTTATTAACGAGTTATTAACGAATAACTCCCGCCGCCAGTGGGAGCGTTGACTCTGTGCCGCGTTTATGCTTTGACGAACAAGTCAGAATGTATCGAAGCAACTGTTGACGAGAAGTGAACAAATAAATTGAGTTTCAATGCTCGTTCACAGTTGCTTCGATGCATCCTGATTTGTTCATCGAGGCACAAGGACGGCGCGGAATCAATCCTTCTCGTTAATGACTCGTTAACGATAAAATATCGATTGATATTTTCGAAATTTGATATTTTCTCAAAGGAAAAAGTTACTTGATATCATCTCAGGAATTACACCTTAAAGAGACTTACCTTTTGGGACACCCTATGTATATATTCTCAGTATATTTGCATAATTCATTAGTTTTGGAATTTTTCGTACCGGATTAAAAATACAAATACTTGGTAACATTACTTTTAATAACTAAACGAATTAATACTTATTTTAAATTTCTTATCATTAATTAAATCTCAATCGTATAGTTAAAAATTACTCTAATATAATTGCACATAAAAATATTTAATATACATTTTCATTTTGGTTATTAGTAATAGTAATAAATAACATTCCGTGAGCAGAAGATGCCCACGTTCCATAACAGGCTTCGTCTTTGTTAAGTTCTTGAGTAACACAAATAATAAATTACTTCGTGATTATTTTGTCATCAAGTAACACAAATAGATTAAGTCTTCAACAATTTTGCGTGATTAATAGATAACGCGGAAGCTCGCTTTGTAATGGTTCCAATAGTTAGAGAAGATAACTTTGCAGCAGCTAACCATACAGAAGCTGTGATAACTAAGCGTACAATATTATATATCAGAATGTTTTATTTTAGCTTAAGCGTAAAGAATTCTTGGTTCAAGATTATAAAATATTTTTCTAATAACTGAATGACAGTTAGTTTTTGTTAATAATGGTCGTGGATATGGAGGAGATATAATTTTGAAACATTTATAATGTAATTTTACATTCAATTGAATTTTAACATAAATACAGTAGACTCTCGTAATAAATTACACAAAAATATTTTCATTTGTTTATTGTGTTATACGACACTGATTTATCCTATTGAATGAAAACTATTTTAAATTTTTCGTTGCGTTGTTACAACTATATTTATAAATGTTTATAATGATTTTTGTTTGTTTCAGGTAAGTGGACAACTTAATTACAACCTCGGAGAAAATGATGTTATGTCAAGTAAGGTCTTAAAAAATGTAATCCAAACATATCAGTATTTAAAAAAATTTATTGCTTTTGAAATATTCGTAGCACAATTAATACTAAATAAATAACGTGATGCAACAAATACTAAATAAATAACGTGTTGCTATGCAACAAATACTAAGTAAGTAACGCGTTGCTATGCAACAAATACTAAACAAATAACGTATTGCTATGCAACAAGTATTAGATGCAAATATTTTCATCTTAATAAGCTACATACGTTTTATTTCGTATCAATTTTCGTATCTTGGTATCAAACTTGTTTAAAAATTTTCAAAACAATAAACTAACATAGGAATCAACTTTTGTTTCCATTTGTTAGCGCGTAAGAATATCAAAGATAACTTTAACAACGAAACGAAACATAAATATATAAGTAAATAAAAAAAAAAAAAAGGAACGAAAGTTTAAAATTGTTCAAACCTTAATTGAAATATTATCACCAAACTTCAGTTGATAATCACCCGACCACTTTCTTTTTAGTAGCTGCATCTAATTACTGCATTTTCGTGTTGCGGGTTTGAAACAGCGAGCAGAGACAGTGTGTTTGTCCATGGTGGAAGTTCATTAATTACACAGCCGTGCAAGAATTTCGTGCACGTTTCCGGTACACGTTCCGTGACTCGGCGATCGCTTCATCCATTATCCTCGGGACAAATTTGTTTTCCGATACAAATGTAGATAGCGGCAGCGAGCAAACGAATTGTACGAATGGTTCGAAGCCAGTGCGATCGTAAAGCAGTCGCGAAATGACTTGCGAATTAATGAACGCGCCGTCGGTGGCGGCAACTTGTTCCAGATAATAGCCGCGCACGCGTAACGTTCCAGTTGGTCGATTATTGTTAAAGTATGCTCGAAAGTCACGCACACATTTAAATGGCACGTCTCACGTGTACTTTACGGGATACGATAATAGAAACGATTAACATAAAATTAGTACGACGAATTTTCAAACTATCTAAAACACTCGTTTGGTTAACGTCAAGGCTGTTAGAAATCAATTTGTTGTACGTTACACTTTTCAATTGCGTGCAAGTTCAACAAAACATTCTCTAAACTCTATTGGCGAGCTGTTCTCATTAGCGAGTACAATTCTCGCATGCCTGCTATTAGACGAGGATGGATGCCTTCAACAGCTAATAATGAGGAAACTATAAGCGGATATAACTCGGATTAGAAAGCATATCGACTATAACGCAGGTCATAAGGAGTTGTTCCATGGAGCAGCCATTATCGCTGAATTCAATACGCAAATGCGGGAATATGCGTCTCGAACGAAAGCCGCGTAAACGGTGTACGCAGGCTGAAAACTCATTACCGGGACTTGAGAATATGGGATACGATTATTAAGTGAGAACTGCCATAGACGATTACGTGGTCTCCACGATAATGGTTGCTTGAATGGGCTTCATTAAGACTCTCTACGAGTCTCAGTCTTTCCCTTCCTCTGCACACGCTCGGTATTTCACGTGCACGCATTCATGCCAGCCAGCAGGTTGTGTTACACAGGTCTTAGGGGTGGTTGTATAGGTGCACGTGCTGGTAGCAAGAGAAAGTTCGACAGCGCGGCGCAAGTAGCGGGCTGCTTCGACGTCGAAGCATAGGCTTCTATAAATGTTTAAGTGTTCTATCCTCTTCTGGGATCAGAGGTAATCTGCACCAGCTGCAGAGTTCGACGGTAACGAGATTACAACGTCAGCGTGAGTGTGCAACTAACCTTTTCCTCGTGTCAAAACTGGTAGCACACGCGCTTGGATTAATGGCGCGGGTCAGCACATCGACGGGACAGATTAAGGGAATCGGTACAAGCCAGTGGGAAAAATCTCCGTCCCAGACGGTTAACCAGAAATATTTCAGTGGAACACTGGTTGACGTGTCGACAGAGCAAAACGATAGTAACTCTTACCTATTGGAATTCTTTGCGCTTAATTGGTAATAAAAATAGTTGGTTACTCTTATATGTACGCGTATAGGTGAGAAATGCAGCGTCCGAGAAACGTTAGATTGGTTAGACATAAAAGACCGAACGAGATATGCTTGGGTTTATTTTATACCACGAAAAACATTAGATTTAATCGATAGTCTAACTTTTGTTATTTTTAGATATTTTTAGATAAATTTTTAAAATAGTATAGAATTTCTTCCATACAATTGGTAATGCTAGTTTTTGTCTCTTAGAACTTATTTCGGAGGATCTGATTGAATTAAAATATAATGTTCTGCCACGTTCTGTTTGTACTTTGGATATTTCTCTTAAGGATTATTAGATTTTTTAATATTAAAACAATTTTTTGATGTGGAAAAGTTATGCTGCGGAAATTATGATACTTAAAGCTTTTGGAATATTCATTGGTTTAAGAATGCTAGAATTTTTTAAGAAAAGGGTAAATGACTTTATATCTTGTCGAAGAAAGTTGGTAGATTTTAAAGGATGCTTTTTGTTTAAAAAATTAATGAGAAGTAAAATATAATACGTGTAGGTACTCATTATATGATAACAATTTAACGTGAATGATACCCGATTATTTATTTCCTACCAAGCTAAGAACATGCATTGTTATCAAAATAGAATATTGAAATAATTGGTGTATGTAATTTTGGTAAAAATTATACATTGAATGTATTAAAAGAATTTTTGAAAGCTGAAACCTCGTTAAAAAATATATATTTGATCAAATATAGAAGAGGAATATAGGGTAGACCGACGCGAATCGAATAATTTTCCTTTGAGAGTGAAAAAATAATAGTAAAAATTTTAAAAGTTAACTTTTTATTATAAATTCGTAATTAATACCCACTTAGTTTGGTCGTTAATGATAAACAATTTTTATTTAATTTAAATTTAAATTCGATTCGTCTCGATCTACCCTACTATTCGCTTCGCATTATACTATGAAACATGGAGTCGATCAATGGGTTAGTAATATATATACGTTTGAAATGTTTTGAAGAACAATAAGAAACATCTAGATTCCATAATGGTTGGGAATAAAACGACAACCTTTATAAAAAATAACAATGAAAAAACTTTTATTGCACGTGAGAAGAAATAATGAATATATTTGTAACGAGAAATATTTACGTTAATTTTCAAAAGCTCATAATTCCACACAATACGTTTACCTTTTAACTTTGATCATTACTTTTCACTTGAGCAACAACAGTGGCGAAACAAAAAGAACGTCAAACACAGGGGTGCTTTTAACCCCACAACAGTAGTTAAAGATTCAAATAAACATTTGCGAACGATAACCGCATAGCTATAATTACAAGCGGGCAAGAATAAAGGTCGCTTTGCTTGCAATATCGTCTCTAAAGCACGTCCATATTTCAATATACGAAGGAGGGAGAAAGGGGACTTTTAAAAAGCAATTCACTTTAAGCACCCCATGTGAATATGAAAAAGGCAAGTGTGTTTCAACCGCGGAGCCGGATCGCATTCTCGAGAGTACGCAGTTGTGGAATTATTATACGTACATATACATATACGTCGAAAGATCAAAACGTAGGAGAATAGGCAGGAATGGAGCAGTTGCATACAGAGCTAACTCCGCCCCGCGGAGGCACTTTAGCGGCGCATCACTTATGCATCGTGCGGCCCTCAACTTACAAAGCGATCCCCCGAGATTTCCAGCAACTACCGCTTTTAGCTTCGCCGACGGAAGAACAAGCTGTCCTGAATTATGTTATCTGTATGTGGAACCTACCCTATGGTACACCTGTTGAACCGTAGTTTAATGACACGATCATGGAAACTGACGATGACGTGAAACCCTCATACGCAGATGTATACATTTTTCTCATCGCGAACGTTTCGAATCATTTCTACAATGATAATTGAAAGCGAACAAAAAGCAAAATAAGTATCCTACTTCGATCTGTTGGAGACGTTTCTTATTAATGAAACACTTAAATTTTTTGACAAACAGGTAAATAGCTTTTTCTGAGAAGGTATCGCTTCAGCTTGATTTTTCAGTATAACGAATAACATTGACGCGTGATATCGGTATGAATCGAGTAACGAAATTTTCCCGCCAAATTTCCCATCTAATTGTAGCTAATCAAAGGATATTCGAAAATACTCACATATACCTAAAAAAAGGTCTAATAAAGATCGTTTTGATCGATATTTCCAATCGTACAAGACGGTTAAATCTTTCGTCTCAGCTACCTTCAATCTTCATATGCCGCTAAACTTTACACTCGCCTACTTGTCAAGTCGATTTATATTTCCGCCGTTTTTCGCAGACGTTTCAACTGTCAAACATAAACAAACAAATTTAAATTCAAAACAAAAGAGAAGTTAAAAATTCTGCTACCATAATTATAAAATCCAAAACGTACTTATGTTTGAAACAGACTTTTTAAAATTACTGCTTAAAATCGTAGCATATGTTTAACGATATAAAATAACAACTATTCAAAAGACAGTGAATGCTGGAGTTTAGAGCTATTTGCAGACACGGATCCCAAGTAACTTAACAACGTAGTTCTTCGCTTGTTCTGGTTAAGTGGACAGGCCAAAGTTTCCCGGCGGCATTCTTCAGCGTGCATTCCTAAACACGAGCGATCTTGAAGCATAAATGCTAGACGTATTTTCGTAGATGACGAAACCGCTCCGACTATTTCGGTGGGAGTAATTTCCAAATTGAACCCAAACTCGGCGTCGGCAAGCAAGTGGACAAGCAAGCCAGCGGACAGGCTCGGGGAACAAGATGGCTAGCAGGCTTGGCAGACGAGTAAACTCTAACTCAACCCACGGCGGTTTAGGAAGTTTAACCAGGGGCCATCAACGGCTCCGTGGAAACCGTCGCTGTGGGACTGGCCTAGAAAAGCGACATCGCAATCCGTGATCACGAAAGCTTACTTATATGTACCTTTCCACACATTCGAATGCTAAAAAGCTGGATTTCGAAAGCGGCTAAGAAAACAAAACGAGCAACTAACTTTTAATACATTACTTGCAGAATTTTATTCCTTTCGCTCAACACGTTGACACAGGAGCTGTAATTTGGGTTTTCGCTATCGGGAGGCTTCGTGAATAAGTTCTTTGCTTTATCAGCCAACGAAAAAATAAAGCATAATATGGCAATTTTCGCTATTTACCAAAACAATTTAACGAACTATATATTTGGTGTACTACACGTTGTACACGTGGTACACGTTGTTGGGTGTGACATTAAAGTGTGAGCCACCGATGGTACACGTCCGTGTCTACGTGTTAAATATGTAACAGAAAAAGATTGGCACGAATAGAACATTTGTATGACTCTCGAAAATTTGTGTATGCGAATATTTTATAGAATTTATCACGAAAGTATTCATGCATAACATGAAAGTAGTATTTTGTGTACAATTATACGTTTGCAAATAGAAAACTAAACCAAAATCTCTTTTTGACAAATATTTTCGAGTTTATTTTACAATAATGTATAACAAGTTTTAAATGAAATAAAACACACGAAAGAAAAGATTATATTTTAAAGAAATAGCATTAACCTAAAACAGCCGGATACTTTCGTTATCAGCTGTACACATGTGCAACGTAATGCGTTTAATAATTAGTATCGTGAAATATACTAAGCTTGTATAAAATACAAGAAATATTTTTTTTCCGAGATTTATCGTCGTATTGACTTCTTAGTCATAAACGACAAGTTATTGTGCCAAATTAGATCGTATAATCTGGAGACTTTGAGAAACTGGAGAGTGTTTCTTTGGTGTTATTTGGATGTTAGTGTCGTGCTGGATTTGATGACTTTGTTTAATTCATTTGCATCACGAAGCGGAATATTCCGCAAGTAATATCTTCTCTATGTGACCGAACGCGGAGTAATCCGCCGACAGCGACCTCATATTATACCGTTGAATAAAAATATTGGTACGAAGAATTTTATGTTTATTAATATATATTATCCTTTGTACTCTGATATATCATTATAATCAGTTAGTGTTAATAAAGAATAGCAAATATTTAAATCGGGACGACTTATAAATGATCGGATGAACCACCCGCGATCGATCGTATAGACTTCGGTGATAAGTTCAAGTCCCTGCAATTTAAGCTGTGATGCAAATGGGTTAATAGTAGGTATAGAACGGGATAAGAAAAGAATGTAACAAATTGAATTTATAAAGAATAGTTGAACCAAATGAGTAGATAATTTGTGAAGAGTATCCTAGAAAAAAGAAAAAAAAATGAAATATTACAAAAAGTAATAACACAACAAAGTAGAAAAGTTCAAAGTAATAAAGGGCGCAGAAAAGAAAAAACGTTGATGGTTAATAATAAAGTGTATAGAGAACACTCATAAAATCAATATCGTTGAGAAAGTACGGCTTATATTTATTAAGTAGAATGTGTCGCTCATCATTCAGACGCCTCTTCTTAAATCAAGATAAATGGAAAATCGATATCAAAACGAAGAAGATTCACGTCTGGCAATTTATTTCAACTAAGCTCTGCTACAAAGAATTGTGAAGCAAACTAGCCGATGTCGAATACTTCAAAGTCCATTGAACTGATTTTCTTCCTGGAGTTTCCTCGCGAGAAAGCTATAACCAAGATCATATTGCTGTTTTTCCTAAGTCCGGTGTTGTTATTCAGCAGCCTGTCTTGACGAAAGCTACCGTGAAAAGAGATAGGAAAAGAGTTGGAAAATACGGTGCAGAAGAAATGGAAGGGGCAGATACTCTATTACCTGGAGGATGAACTACAATATGAAACAGGTTAGCATCCCATAAAGTAGACGCTCTGGAGACACAGATGCAATTTTACCGTGCCGCCGTTGAATTCATATATCCATCTGCGGATGTATAAAAGCGAGACGGAAAAAGCGAGGAGCACTTTTCAAATGGCGCAACCGTACAGAAGAAAAGCAGCATGATTGAACCATAATGATGGTGCTTTCACGAAGAATGGAGAAAAAAAATAAAAAAATAAAAAAGGCGAAGAAAAGAGTGCGGAATAAAATTTCAAACCGACTGCCAAAGGTAACAAAAGGAACAAACAACACCAAAGAGAAACAGAAGAAGGATGGTTTTCATACCCTCCGCCTGTGTCGCCGACCTAACTGCGTCATCAAGATTCCTTTGACGTTGCATTGTGCGGAAAAATACACGTGCGCGAACTGGCCGTTGAATTTAATTAAATACTGTGTAAACTATGGAATTAACTGCAAGCATGCTGTACTATTTTTATACGAACGTTAGTAATTTCTGCTATTTTAAGTATCAAGCTTGTTTCATTGTTAAAATTATACTGTTCGGAAACATATTTATCGGTTGAAATATTAATCTAGAGAGAGAGAGATAAACAATAAATAACCAATGATCATTAAGCAAGATAACGAACATTTACGCGGATAAAAAAAATTTTCAGATATTTCGTCTTTTCGATCTGCTATTAATAGAATCTTTATAAAATGTCGCTTTTAGTTTCCAAAAAAGAGAGGTCTAGCTACACGAATCTAAATTTCTATCATCTTATGTTTAAGTGTATACAGATATTTAATTGTTATTATTCTTCTTATTTATTTCACGTTTTAGTTTATGTTACTTTCTTTGACAACGGTTATTTCTTTGTAAAATAAGGCTAGAGTCTCGCCCCGTCGCATGCGAGGTCCCTACACACGAAGGCCTGTGGTTATGTACACAATGAATTCTGTACGCTTCTATTCTTTACAGCCTCTGCTTACCAGCACTTAAAAAATGCTCACTGAGTACACTTTGTGCTCATATGCTTCCTAAAGCTCGTTACTTTTTTGTAAAGGTGGCCCTGGCAGTGACTTCGAGCGACGGTTTCGTCCCTTGGAACAAATTAAATTTGGCAGTCTGTCTCAAACTTGTCACTACTCAGCCCATCGTTATTTCATAACGTATATTTTCTAATGCATATGCGTTTCACCGTTTTTAATTATTTTCAATATCATATAAATAACCGCACCAATTAGATTAGTTCTGCAAAAAAAAATCTATGATAATGGATGAGTGATCGTATGATTACTTTTTTTTAAATGCGGAAGTAGGAATGTTTAATTGAAGGATTTGTCCCGGTGTTTGCGTAAAACGGTACGTAATCTGCCAGCTTTCCATAGCAACCTGTAGCTCTAGGGGTGAATGCTAGCGTGCCTGCTGTACTTCGGGGTAGTGAGTGCCCCTCGAGCCTCCTTCCAACACGCAACACTCAGCTTAATGAGAAGAGAGACCTAGCCCATACCCTGTCTAATCTCAAGCCACTTTGAAACGACCCAACCATCAGTGTTCAGTGTTACTCAGGTACATGCGGACCTCTAAGACGTTCCCACATTATGTACCGTCTTATTTCCTTCACATACGTGCATACCATTAAGAAATTGCGAGGGCTCTTACTCAAGTACGATGCATGGCCTGCGCTTTTAAAAGCACTTGAATTTCGCTTCAACTTTGCATCGTGGAGACTCCAATTTTTGAAAAGCCTTCCTATTTTAATAAAGTGGTCTATAATTTACTTTTACAAATGGACGCTTTTAATTCGGATAAAAAATTTATAATTAAAATTGCTTATTATTTCGCAATAACAATAAGAAGTGTCCATTGTTAGATGCGTCTGTATTCGTACCATCATTTCCAGTATATCTATATTCAATGACACAAATAATAGCAGTTCCATTCAAAGATACAGTCGATACTTCCGTGGAACAATATAATCGCAAATAGTATGGCAATGAAAATTTAATTGAATTCTATTTACGTTTTACTGTCATTACTAATACCACGGTACAAGATACGAGGGAACATTGCGTTATTGATTAGTAATTACTGAACGTAGAATCAGAACATAGAGTAGGTAGGCACGGATCGCCAGTTAGTATATGGACCACTTGTTGGTTCTACGGTACCGTGCTTCGAATTCAAAGCCAAACTGTAACCGAGAGCATCTTGCGACGCTGATCCTCAGCCAAGTCTTAACTAAACTGTTTACGTTCGGTTTACCTATAAAAAGACTCTTTCAGAATTTCAATTAACTAATACTACCCAGAACTTTTTTATTATCGTTTAACCAACTATCCTACAGCATGCTCGTCCTTTGCACAAATGAGCAACTAAACGGTTATTTTTCTACTTTAACAGCTATAAACGTCGTCATTAATTTCTGTTGATAATCCTGTGGCGCTGTGAACGAGTTAAAAGAGAGAAAGGAAAGAAGGAAAAAGAAAAACTGTTTCGTCCGGGACTTGCTAGACTATCTTATACGCAGGGATAATGAAGCTATTTTTTTTCTTTTTTAATATAGGATATGTGACGCAGGTTTCCACGATAACACTTTTGTTAGCTCTCGGTCGTTAGTTTCCACCCTCTGCACACCTTTCAGACCCATCTTCTTGTCGCTCTATTCTCTAAAAAGTATTAAACTGTTTCAAATGGTAGGTGAACAACGAGAAGATGACATTCTTGCATCTACGATGAAAGGATATCTTGATAAGTCATAGGTCTAACACTGTCACTTGCGATGAACATATAAAGGATATTCGTTAACATATTTTCCAATTGTAAATTACGTATCCTATGGCTTAGAGCTTTAATTTATTATCTTTTTATCTTTTTTTTTTTATTTCAATCCCAGGGATATGTGTGACATCGTTTCTGTGCGCGAAGGCGCACTCACCGGTGATCAGAAAAGTAGTATAGCCTTACCTAATAGCGTATTCCCTGGTAGATTAGCTTAGGTACGAGAAAAATTTCCAAACTCCTGGAACATGAGGTAAAACGATGAGTAATTGGGTGCAGCTGGGTAGCCAGCGTTGGCACGAACAAAATTATAAGTAATTATAATTATAAATCCAATATAAACACGGGAATAGTGAATTCAGATATCAGCAGTTGTTTATATAAAAACTAGATGGTTAGGTGAGGAGTTGTACGAAATTCAGTATGATCCCTCTGGTGGCGAGTGTAATTAAGCAAAACATATTCGTAATCGGTGATTTCCAAGTGAGACTCTTAGCTGAATACCGCGCATAATTTCTCAGTCTATAGTTGAATACTGCAAGGATCTACAATTTAAATATGTGCAAATATAGACAACATTGCTTCTTGATATGAAAAATTTTATTAAAATTTGAAAAAAATTAAATATTAAGAAGGCGTGCTAAAAAAATTACTGGCAGTATTATTAAAAGAGATAGAGTTGCTTAAATTCATTGAATATATTTTCTTGAAATGAGCATAATGAATCGACTACAACCTAAGATTGAATATCGTTTCTACAGATTTATTTTGCATAATAATTTTTCGTGGTATTAAATAATAACTTGAAATAGCAGTCGCTGTGAGCATAAAAAAGATATAGCAAAACTATGTTGTCAATAGTCAACTACAGATTTTGAAATGATGTACGACTATGTTACCGGTATTCAACTACAGATTTTGAAATGATGTACGACTACGTTACCGGTATTCAACTGAAAGATTTGAAATGACTTAGGACTACGTTACCGGGCTCGAATTGTGAAAATGTGTTAAGTATTGCTCAAAGGTAGATCACCCTGCATTCAGACATATGTACTTATCCACCCTCAAAATATTCTATTTACTTTATATATCGTAGTTAAATGAAAAAATCCTTATAATCGAACTTATTTCGATGTGTTAATTTATATCAACAATTATGTTACCCTATCGTGTGTGATAATTAAAGAGATGAATGGGGAAGAAAGTTGGAACCCCTAATTGTATTACTTGAGAAACGAACAAAATGATGAATCATTCCGTCCCACGAAAACAATTCATCAGAAGTTTCCACCGACGTTGTTAGGAGTTTCCAAGAAAGTATAAGTCGGTCCACCCGAAGAAACACCTCGCAAATGCCACTGGTGATATGAAACTCAGTACTTACATAGGCCTATATTGTGTACATGTAGACCTATCCAAACCTCTTTCTCACCCTCCCGTGTCTGCTCGGCCTCGTTCGGTGTTAGCAACTGGTGGTTGCACCGGCGTGCGGTGCCAGCGAGAGCACTTGCATCGTTTCGTTCCGTTTGTTCTCAAATAGAGAGAAAATCCGAGAGGATAAGGGTGCCAGTCTTGGCTGCGGTCCAAGCTGTTCTCCTAAAAACCTCCGACTACCGCATCGTGACTCAGTTTCTCTCCTTAGGCTCCAGTGGTCCCTTAAGGCTGTTCTTCTTGCGTCCTGATCGCTCCAGAATCTAGACAAACTACATTTCGTTACACGAAGATACCACGCGGACCGCAGAAATGTAATAATTTTTTAATGCGCTACGATCGATTGAATCTCAGGGAAACGGTTCGGTTTATTTTGCAATATCAGGATCGGCCGAAACGACATGGTAATTCTAAAACTAATGCATAGCATTTCCATGTTTGAGAACGAAAAATACGTAGAATCTTGTGGATCCTTGAAAATAGCCCTATTAAAGTAAATCATGCGTTCCTTGCTGTTACGACGGAACGTGGGAAGAATAAAACACGAGCTGTTTCTTCTCCAATAAAATCCGGAAAAGACAGCAAGGGGACACCCCTGATATCCTCGGATGGAACCTTTGTACGGCTGCTGGCGCACAGTAATTCTCCGGAACCTTGCAAAGGAAGCAATAGAGTCGTGGTCAATGCTTTCGAACATCATAGGCGGAGGGACTACGAGTCCCGGGCCACCTCTTATCATGGATAAGGCTTCCGATGCACATGCATAAATAATAGGGCTCCTTGTAAGGACCATCCGCGGTCGGTCGCTTCGCTGCCGTCCTACAGGTCCGCGTTCAATGCGAAGGCCAAGTCAGACCGACATTAATAATGCACCAGCTGTAAGAACACCCTAAATATCCTCGATCAGCCATTACGGTTCCCAGAGGAAACCAAATGATGTATCACTGTCCTATTGTCCCTGCGGCCTTGCTTTTATCCTGAATCTATGTACATGGACGGATTTTTAAGATTTCTTTCCCTACTACTTTCTTTCGTGTTTTAAAAATATATTTGTTAAATAATCTTCTTACGTTCAACTTGTAATAGTCACGCGATACTTGAAGCTTATTTTCGTGTTATATGTGATTTATTTTTGCATATAGTGTTACTAAAAGTAAACTCATAGATATATATGTTACGATAAATGTGATTAATCCGGTGATTATGTATAATTGCCGGTTATTATATATAATGACCACTAAGTTTGGTAAATGTGATGAGTTCTTGAATATTTATCAAATTAACCGGCGAGTTTATATAATTCCCAACTCGTACTGGCGAATGTGATAAAAGTCCGTTACTGTTCGTTATTGGCTGCCTTTGTCTAATATACACTTACCGACNTCGTACTGGCGAATGTGATAAAAGTCCGTTACTGTTCGTTATTGGCTGTCTTTGTCTAATATACACTTACCGATAAAAGTTAAGAAACAACGTAATCGTTTCGTCTCGGAATATGTTTGTTTACATTATGGGCTCAACTTATTACAAGATATTTGTATGTTTCTTGACTTTTTTCACGCAGCTTTTGTCTTATTTCTTCGATTCAATTTAATTGTCGTCCTTGTACAAGTATGTTCGAGAAAAAACTTATTGTTTATTGATGTATGGAATGTTATCTTATTATGCTATTTCTAGTTTCAACCTATGTATCTTAGAAGATAGAAAATATACCAAA
Organism: Ctenoplectra terminalis; assembly: GCA_019453375.1. Classification (NCBI taxonomy): domain Eukaryota; kingdom Metazoa; phylum Arthropoda; class Insecta; order Hymenoptera; family Apidae; genus Ctenoplectra; species Ctenoplectra terminalis. The sequence goes on along the minus strand of SMSQ01020242.1, from coordinate 87,729 downwards.
ATTACCAAACGATTACGTTGTTTCTTAACTTTTGTCAGTAAGTGTATAACTAACCCGGACCTAACTGTTTTCTACGAGTTCTAATAATAAAATTATTTTCTCTACTTAGGTCTTTCATTTGACAAGACATGTCAGTCCCTTATTCAAATTTCGTTCAGGCTACATCCATGTGACTTAAAATAGCCATTTATTGAATTTTTAATCGTAAATTATAAAATATTGTTATTCGCAGCCTCTTGTGTCATAGTGTCCAATGAAAAACTATCCTTCTGATTAGTAACTACTCAAAAAACTGTACTGTATTCTACTGGCTCAATCGATAAAAATATTTATCACATTCGCCATTATGAGTTGGGAATTATATAAACTCGCCGGTTAATTTGATAAATATTCAAGAATTCATCACATTTACCAAACTTAGTGGTGATTATACTATATAATAACTGGCAATTATACATAATCACCGGATTGGTTACATTTACCGCAACATTTACATCAGCAGAAATTATCTAACATTTTTCATGCGGGTACTGTTTTAGTATTTTTTAATCTGGATAATGTACTTCTATTACTCTTGATAATGTAGGTGTAAAAATATCATAAATACATGAATATTTAACCCTTTCCAGAGTAGTGTTGCCTCTACAGCGACAAAAAAATAAAAAGTCAGCTATAAATATTGAGTATTGCTTTGAAAAATACCATAATTTGAAAAATTATAAAAATGAAGTTATCTTACTATATTTAATTACTACCGATAAAATTTTCATAAAACTAATATTTAGGTCTTTAATGTACAATCTCGTTTCGTACAGAAGAAATGATGCAGAGTACATGTCCGCAAAAGATTACGTGTAATGCACGTAAATATATACATATATGTGATTATGCAGTTGTGAAATGAAAAACTGATTAAAAATGAAATTTTTAATATCTCTACTCTATACTTCACATCATACAATTTCTGATGTTTACTCACATTTTAAAACAAGTTTGAAGCTTACATAATGAAACAAATAATTCATAAGGGTGGAGCTATTTGGGAATGTATTATACAAAAAATTAGAATTTTACACAAATTTAATATTAAAAACGATTCATAAATAACATACAAATTATGCATTTTTATAATTTCAATATAGAATATTTTCTCGAAAGATAACTTACACAACGAATACATAAATACATGTAATTAAAACCAAATAATATAAACTACACGATGAAATAAAATCCTACTATCTGTTATAAATATTTAACAATATTAATAGTTTACAAAGTAATAACCTGTGTTCAAACTGTTCAAGAACAAAACTACAATTTCAGTTCCCAAACTTATTTTCAAAATTACTGAAGTTAATGGTAAAGGTTTTATTACTTTCCCCGAACAAATTTAGCGAACAGCATCTTGGCATAATTCCGTTAGGCTTCTGCAGAGACCTTTATTTATCGAACAGATTACATAGTAGCGATGCAAACAACAGTACGTCGTTGATCCGCCTTTAGTACTCACTTCTGCTTATTTTAGCCCCTTCAATCTTGCTTTCTGTTTTATGCTAACACCAGTAGTCGCATTCCATGACGACTGTATTTATTTTCTAATAACTCCAAATTTCAATTCGTACCCTTTCAATTGCACACAGAATATTTATACAATTTTCTTTAGTTATTATTCAAACACGAAAATCCATAAAATCCATTACTAGTTTGCTTTCTTTCCATACACTCTCTGGATTTCAGTTTTCAACATCGGGCATTCCTTTATGCGAGACTAGGTCTTAGGAAAATATCTTTGCATACACTATCATAAAAAAAATATTATGCGAGCTTATCTGGCGATAAAAAAGGAATTTTAGTAGACGCTGTGTAAACAGCGTGAGCTACACTTTTGTCCTACACCATGGTAAACCCTATCCCGTTTCGTATGGCTGTAGTTTCACGATCGCGAGAAAGCTCGACGAGATTTCCGCTCTTCATGTCCCTCAACAACAAATTGCATATCCGCTTGATAAGTGCAAAAATGCAGCTCTCGATATCGTTGAGCGACGCCGGTCATCCAGCGAGGCACGGATTGAATCGCGGCAAGGAAATCAATGGCAAATGCAGTCGATGCCAGCAACCGGGTCGTTTAATCGTGACGACCGAAATAAAATGATTCATCGATGTTGACCTATTCCTTTTCTCGTGTCAAGCAACGCGATCATTTATATCCTTCGCGTGTTGGTTGTTTTGTTAAAAAATCTTATCTTATTATTTGTTTCTGTTTGAAGTTGCTCTGTAGGAATAGTCGGAAAGTTTGGAAAATAACGCTGTCTCGGATGTCACACGTTTGAAATTCAATCAAAACTTTTATGGAATAAGTATAAACCGGAAGATATTCCTTTTTAGGATTATATTTTTACGAGCCGTGTCACTTCACGGTAGCCTGTCGCTGTAACAAATTGAAATGGAATACAGCGTTCTGTTACCGTTAACCATAAACGTTATTTTCATACGGCAATAGAATATTGTGCGGCAAGTAATTCGCGTATCTTGAGTTTCTCTAGCGAGAAAAGAGCACCGAGGATGAATGCGGGTTAAAAGTCTGCAAGCAATTACTCTTATTCGATTGAATTATTAACCGATCGATATTACGAATACTACGACGCACCGGTGCCCGCAAAGAAGAGCTTCGTAGAAAGTTGCCGATGTTGGATTATTAAATTCCTTAAGACCCTATTGCGAATACTTATTCAAGAATCGATACATTCGCTGAATATCTCAAACACAAGGTATACACTCTTTAAACATTGATGGAAAAAACTAACGGTGCTTTTTCTTTTTATTTAGCGATGAATAAATGTTTCTATTGATAACTTGAAATCTAAGTTAATATTCGAAACACGTTCGTCAAAAGTTATGGTTAAAAATTATTTTCTGAATTATAGGTAGGGTAAGTTGGAGAATGATGGCAGGCTTTTCTTAAAAAGACTATCCGTTAGGCTGAGTGCTATGATACTAGTTCAAAAACATTTGGTTGCAAAATAGTTAAGAATTTAAGAAGATAATAGTAAAAATCTACAAAAGAAAGTCGTATCTTTGTTTAATGTAGTTTGATAAAATCTATTAATGGAGTATAAGGTATTATTGTTTGAAATTGGTACTGTCACTCTTAACCCTCGTACGTTTTTCGGGTGAAAATTCACTCATCTTCTGTTTTAAAATATTACAAAATACTTGATTTCTCTCCTACTATATTGTAATTTAATGTATTTATTTAAAATATAAAGTTAAGAGTAAAAAACAGCTCGTTAATATTTTCTCTAAGTTACTAATGTAGTAAATAAAAAATTAATCTCGTTTCTGTAGATATTTCCGAGGAGTGTATGAGAGTTAAGAAACTAATGATGCCTGAACGAAAATTTCCGCATCGATCCGCAGGGTGCACACTGAACGAAACAGCGATTCTAGCTGATAAAAATTCCAAAGACCATTTCCTACAACACAATTTTCTGTTGACTTAAGTTCCTAAATCTGTATAGATCTTCAAACGCAATACCGTTTATCTATAACATTTTTTTAAATAGCATAATATGTACATTAAAGTCTAGTTTCTACCGTTTTTAAGAATACCGTTTCACGGTTACTGTTTCAGTTCATCATAAACAGTGATGTTACGTGCGAATTGCTTTGCCTTTCAGCGATTTTGTACAGAAAAGAACGTAGTTTCATTCTGTAAAAAAAAAATTTTAGAAATAACGTTGCAAAACAGGCGGACTCAAAAGTGAGTAATATTTTATTTTATACATCTCAATTTTTGGAGATAAAAGTATATCGACAGGTGCAGTTGGGTCTTTCTGGTTTCATCTCGTAGCTTAGGCTCTGTTGTTTAATATTTATTAAAGCTAGCTGCCTATATTTGCTTATCGTGAATTTGTAGAATTTTGAATTCTATGGGATTTTCAAATACTGAGCAACCTTCAGAATAGGTATGATTAAAACTGCATCAAAAATTTCATTGAATAAACTACGTTTAAAGTAATGTAAATATGCACAGTACCTTCAAAGCTTGCTACAAACAGTTCGTTGAAAGGTTACCAGTCTTTAACCCTTTGCGGTCCGAGCCACGTTCGACATTTTAGTTCAACTAGTTCATGTTCAATAATCTACTTTTAAAAACTGTCGATAATTTGGCTGAATTTTCATATTTTCAAAACCAGTAAAATATATAGATAGAAAATTTTCTACTAAATTAAATTTTAATACAAAAGAATATGTTTTTTATCCTAAAACTGAAAATAATGGAAGAAAATAAAACGTTGAGTCTGAGCCGACATAAGATCGCAAAGTGTTAAGATGTAGCAGTAGAAAAAATTGCACAATGAATTTTTCGGGATCATTTTAAAGTGTGAACTTTCTATGTTCATCTATCTTTCCACTACATTTTATCTTCTCCACTAACACAAGCGAGCGAGAATATGACGATAGATTCTCTCCCAAAAACTATATATATTTATAATCCATGCAACTCAAGAAGCTTAAAAAAATTGTTTGCGATCCACTGTGAATTTGAAAACTCGAGTCTCACTCCTTGCAACAATCTCGTAAAAATTAATATAAAAAACTGTCTGTGATCGGTATGATTTTTTATTAACTAGAATCGCTGTTTCGCCTATTAAAGCGCTGAAATTGAAAAAGATATTTGTTAAAATAAATACATATGGATTTATAATATTCAGTATACTACTAAAAACAGCCCAGAAACGAAATATTTCATAGCCTACACGAGATGGAGCGATCTCAGCTGCAAAGCTATCTCACCCAGAATTACCCTAATTCGTTTCATTCCTAGTCGTTTTCGTATTTATAATGCAAAGACACTTTCTTAATTATATTGTATTTTATACGTTATATTTCCTATGTAATTCATGCTATAAGTTGAAGGTTAAAAGTTCGTTCTTTATTTTCGTTATATGAATGGAACTCGTGCACTAGCAGTTTTATTGAAATGTTCTTTTCCCGACATGGATGATAGTTGCACTAAGTTATGCCTTCGGCGAATTACAAGTTACACACGGTGTATCGTACATATGCGATCTTTTCCGGCAGGATTCTAGCCTTGGCACTTTGCGCACACTCAATAGTTGTTTCATTGTCAGGGTGACGCTTTGATGGAAAACACCCGAGGGTAAGTCGAGAGAAACTTTCAGGAAAACTCTCCAAACGAAAGTAACCGGAAAGAATATAATACAACCTCGCGCTCAAGATATTGTATCGCATAATGCAGCATGGTAATCGCAGTCTATTTTCTAATAACTTCTTCATTGCTTAAAAATTTGTTAACCCTCACACTCACCTTAAAAATAATTACACAAATATTAGTTTTTAATTTACTCCACTAATGTTTAAAAAAAAATGTTAACAAGTTGTTTTTACTCATAACTTCATATTTCGAGCAAATACATCAAATTGCAATACAATCGGAAAGAAATTAAACCATTTTACAGTGTCCAGATAAAGAAAATGGTCGAATTTTTGCCCGAGAAATGTATGAGGGTTAAAAAATGTATAAATTTAAATGAATTAAAATAAAATGAAATAAATAGGTAATGGCGGTATAATGAATTAAAAAGAGCTCTCGCGACATCAAACGAGCACCATTTTGTTTTTGCAGAAACCATAATTTTATTTGAAGCACCTCGATATCATTTTTATGTTTAAACTGAAATAACTTCATTCGCTTTCACACTTACTTGCCATTCTCAATGTAATCATTTTCATACGATTTAACACAAATCACTTTTCCATAAATCCAAGAAGCATGGAACGATTTCACAAAGGACTTTCCATTAGGCAACAATTTCTGGCGGTCCCTCTCGTCATTGTTTGATCGTAACTCGATTGCATGTAAAATATCGAATAAATATACCCCGCAGTGTTCGACGATGCAGTTAAGGAAAAAGAGATTACCATTTCGAATCTCGGGGAAAGGAATATAACAGAGACGAAAGAGGAACAAGAACCCTCCTCAAACAGCTTGGCAAACCTTGGATATCGTACCGTCGGTTTCCTTCGTAGCAATAAGAAGTATTGCTACTCCAGTTCTAACTGATCTCAAGGTTATTACTTCTACAGAAAGTGGAACAGGATTCTAAGAGCAGAGACGTTTAGAAAGGAGAAGATGGGCAAACGATAAATGTCTACAATACTTTATCGTTTGTTTCTCCGTTCTCAAGGGAGCGAGAGTAGAAATGATTTCCAAGAAATTCTAAAATGCTAAGCAGACGAGACGCGCCCACGTAGAATATTTAACGCACGCTTGTGTTTCATGTTGACCTATATCGTGCAGAAATTTCCACGATAACGTTCCCTATCTGCGTTGCGAGCTTTCAAAACTGTACTACTAAATGCTGGTTGATGCCACTTGATGCAACACATTTGAGGTTAGTCACGTTCGTTCAATATTTTTTGACGCTATAAATTCTATAAAAATAAAAGAAATGATTTGTAATTGAAATACTTTTTCCAAACGTTATACCACGTAACAAATTGATTTTTCATCAGGAATTTTTTTTACTTAATCTTGGAAAAGAGGTATAACTTATTCATTATACGTAAAAGCCTCTAGAAATGAATTTCAACTTTATGTAGAAATTTTTATACCCAAGTTATAAAAAAGATAATGAAGCAATTTTTAAGAAGACATAATAAGCTTGACTTAAGAAAAATCCGAAGAGAAAAGTTTTGATGATTACGATGAGAAATCAAAAGGCCACGAAGAAAAGATCGATGTAACGAACTTCAGTAAAGAGATTAACAGCGTAAACCCTTCCGTCGGCTCTCCCGTTGCGTGTCTAGGTAGTTTTGGTAGGGTTAAGCTTTAATTATACGATTTAATTTCCTTAAGTATAACGATCCACGGGTGAATTGAGGAAATTTTATTTGTATGCGATGCTGTGTCACAGCCACGCGCTAAAATACACGGGCTTAAAGAAAATTGCTTAAATGTTAAAAATTATATTATAATAAAACCAAATAAAAATTAATTGCTAACTATAATTACAAATATTTGTAATGGTCGTTAGTTGACATTATATTAACCCTCTATGGGACCGTGTGACTTAAAAGTTACAAACTGATGTATCTATATTTAAGAAAATTAATTTTGTTTAGTTATTACTGCACTATTAAATTTGATTACTGTATTACTGTGGTGACACCACGATTCGTCTACGGTAATTAGTAATTAAAACATTTTCAAATAAAAGTGAAAAACTGTAATCAATCGTCATTTTTTCTCCAATAAGCAGACAACATTCGGGCTATAGAGGGTTAAATAAAGTTTAAAAATTCTTGAGTCTCCATTAACAAGAAAGTGCAAGCATAATAAATTTGTACGACTACACGACAAAGCATATATTTTCTAGAATATTATTTTGTCTGTTACAAATATTATTCCATGTAACAAGTACAGTTATTCGTATAATGTAATTTTCAAAATTAAACACCACAAAATTATAATTATAATGTATTAAAATTTTATTTAATATAGACTGTTACATTATTGGAAATTGCAGGAAATTTTCTAATATTTGGTCATTCACTAGATTTTGTTAAAAGTACAAAAACAATTATATCGTCACTAATTCGGTGTTGGTTGTGTTAGATTCGTAAAACGGTCGAAATGACCTGCAGTGTTTAATGCAACGCAGCAAATTAATTTCGACGAGTGTTTGCGGCAAGCGGATACAATTATATAAATTTCCGGCGTACAATTACAGTAATCGATTAACAAACGTACCATACAACATTGGTTTCCGGATACGTAAACATAATTCTACACTACACGATACTGAGGTATATTCAACGCTTTGGTACATCTGTTAATCTTTGATTACGTAAATGGAATGTTACACATAATATAGATACATGGAAAAAAATGACAAAGCTACGAAACTTCGTACATCAATGCATAAAAAATCGTATATTAACGAGAAAAAATTATAAACATCTAACAATAGTCTATTGACCCTAGTATATTATAAATATTAAACAACTACTAAAATTTATTGTTTGAATCCTTCAAATATTCTAATGATTCTAAAAAAAAATATATAATCGTCATTTTTCAATGTAATTTGAAAAAATTAAAAGAAAATTGAATATATCTAACAAAGACTTGAACAATATAAAAATGTTCTTAAATAACATATATCTAATACATTAATTACAATCGATCGGTTTAATTCAGAAACTAGCACAGAATTGTATCGAATAAAGAAATAAATTTCACTTACCACGTAACAATTGTCAGTATAACTAAAACAATAAATAAATATTTTTTTGCTTTTTTTTAAGTTGTTTTTGAAGAGCGAGAAATAATTTACCGATACACATATTAATAAAAAATAACGATCGGAGCGATATCGAAACGCTTCAAACCGGAACATCAATTTGTAGATTAACGTAGCTGGCAATCGAACGAAGGACCGATCCAAATCAAACAAAAATTCAACGGTTCGATCAAATGTTTACCTTGCAGCAGGAACTGTATTGGGAAACTGGAAAATAAAAATCCGAAAACGCGTTAAAACTGACAAGCGTGACGGTGACCTTTGCTGCGTGTAACTGATAGAAAGCAGCAACTCCGTGGAAACACGGCGGCGACAAAGTGTCAAAGTAGTCATCAAACGGAACGGCAGGGTGCATATCCCTTTAAACTCGAGGTACACCGTTGATTGTGGTATTCACGCACGATTACCACGGTCGAAACTCGAATTAACCTCTTTGACGGGACGCCACGAACGGTATACCGAGGTTGGCCAGAACCGTCGAAGATATTCGCGAAGTTTGTCTCGATAATGGAATCCTTGCTGCGGCTGGCTGGCCGACCGGCTGGTCACGGTGTTCGGTCGAGCCAGAAGCAAGGTGGCCATAAAGGAGAACCCGCGATACATTCCATTAAAACTTAAAATTAATTCCACTCCAACGTTGGCTCCGGAGGAGGTATAGGGAATGGTGGTGACGCGCGGCATCAACGAACTCCAACTTCGTATCCAATCCAACTACACAAATTCTCCCTAAAACCCAGCGTCGACGGCAACCTGCAACCAGTATCGTCGTCGTGGTCGTTGTTGTCGGTGTCCCTCGCAAGGCGGTGTTGCCGAGACTGTCGAATGCCTATACGTATGTACGTAAGAGGGATGTAACAATGCAATTACGCGTCGCATAAGCCGTCGACGAAATTACGCTTTAATCCATAGAGCAGTGCCACCAACTACGCCGCGCCATTTTCCTTCGTCGAGGCACTTCTCTTTCTCCATTCCGACTGTTCTCCAACCTCTGCCAATTTCTCCGCTTATCCTTCGTTTCTTCCTTCTTTCCTTTTTCGTTTCCTTTCTCGTTTCCTTTCTCGTTTCCTTTCTCGTTTCCTTTCTCGCTTCCTTTCTCGCTTCCTTTCTCACCCCTTTGTCGCCGTGTCTTACTAAACCGCTTTCTTTCCGACAGTTTCTCCACTTCCCAATGCTGTGTTGCTCGCGAATTTTGCGAACCAGTCGGTGTGCACAATCGTGTCCGGACCACCGTAATGCCGTAACAAAGCTAATTCGTCGTTGTTACAGCACCACGGGGTTCCACGATTTCGCTGCGAGCGTTTCAACTACGGTAAAAGGGACCTGTGCGAGAGCGTCGGTATCGCTTGCCGAAAGAGAATGCGAACGAAGCCCACAGGGAAGAGAACAGGCGAGATGAGCGAGTATCCGGCTTTGAAATTGCAACGGGCTTAACTCGAAAACAAGCGCCATGATTTGGTTCGCTGGTTCATTCCATGGAATTGTAGCTTTTTTTGGCCACTAGCGAAATACGTTTGAAGATCTCTGAAAGATGTCCACTCGCTATGGTGAACAGTACACGTTACGTAACATTGAGTCGCCACTTATATTCATTACATCTTTCTTAACGCCACAAAGCATGCAAATCTCAAAGAAAAAAGATATGGACTGACGAATTTCTTTAAAACGCCGAAGAATTACGAATAAATATTTATTGAATTTATAGAATATTGAATTTATTCGAGTCAATGGAGGGGCGATGAATACGAATCAAAGCAGAGATCAATAACAAGTAGAACTTCTTTACGATATTAAATGTATAAGGTATTGAAGGCATAGAATATTTATTTCAGGTGCTCAACTAAAATATGATGAAAATTATTATTTCTTAAATACAACCATTGGAAAAAATCCATGTTGATTTTTTTTTGTAACGTTCATCGTAAACGACTCTTTTTAATAGATGGAAAAAAATATACGAAATTTATTTGATACCATATGTTATACAATTTGTAAGAACAACAGGGTAATTTCGGATGAGATGGTCTTGCGGGTGAGATGACTCGGTGTCGTACAAATTATAAAATATTCCGTTTTTTAGCTGTTTTCAGTACTATACTAGATATTATAAATCTAAATATATGTATTAATATTATAAATCTACATGTATGTACTTCAGAAAATACAAAATATATTTTTTTAGTTTAGATGTGAATTAAATTTACGATATACTGATTATGTTAGAACAGATTGGCTATCACTCCCCAACTTACTCTAATTGTAAGTGTATTTCATTACAAAACATTTCGAAACAATTACACCATATGAAACAACTTAAGTAATTTTGAATTGCTTCTGTTCCTAAGAGAATAATTTTTTTAGCTACGATTTCTTAAGCGTCGATTTTCGTACGAATTTTTGTGCGCATTAAACTACGTAATATGCTAAGTTGCACGTTATGTATTAATGCAGATGTTTATTATGCATCTGTTTACTAAAATTGTATATTAATGAGTCCAGTACGTGCTAGGAAATTTATTCGCAATATTTTATTCTTTGCAATTAATGACTATGCATAAAAATATTTTTAAACGATTTAATAATATGTTCTTCTATTTTATCGTGTACTTTGTTAACATTTTATTGGACGAATTCATGATACGATATCTCTGTACTATTTCATGTTCTCTATTATAGAGAGGTATCCATTACGTTCTATAACATGCGTTTCAAGAATTATCTGCGGCTTCAGTGATGTCGACAGTGGAATGATCAAACGATTTCCTCGTAGTTAATCACACCTGTAATGAATTCGACTGAATGCATAGTTAAAGCGTTATGAATACGAACTCGAACCAAAGGTATGTAACCGGAAAATTATATAGCGTGCATGCTAATACGGCTATTCAAATCCGCTTTTAATATCGGATTAGTAACATAAACAAATCTGTGTCCAACGAGACACGAACGAGAATGAAATATGCAAAATGTAAAATCAAAAGACATTTTTGAATATTACGTTGACAAAGACCGGCTTAAAATTACTTTAAACGTGGAACAAAGGGATGCGTAATTACAATGTGAAATTTGACAAAGTTAATTAGAATGAAAATCAAAACCCTTTGCGGTCCTTTTTATTAAAATATTCTAGTTTCGATCATTTCCACGTTTACAATTAATTTCAATGTCTGTCTCGTAAATTATATGCGAATTTTCAATAAAACTCGATCGATAATTATTATATATAATTTCATTTGAAACTTTTAAATTATACCAGCTAGAATTCAATATTATCAATTCATAATATTGTGTTATAAGTGGACAGTGGATTTGTATGTATTTATAGAGAATTTAAAGATGCAAAATTGTACGGAATACACGTATTATGAAAAAATATACAGAATATTCAAATTATAATGCTTTTTGTAAAACTTGATAAGTGAAATAATTTTCTACGAAAATTATGTACAAAAGTAATTATATTATGTATAAAAGTATATTTTCTCATTCAAAATTTCTAGCAATATTTACCGTAGTATCTGCCGTCTAGTTTACATCTGTTCATAAGAAATTTATGTAAACTTACAAGAGATGTTAATATTTTTTGCTCTTGCTTCAAAAAATTTTTGCTTTAATTACAAAGGTATGTGAAAACATGAAAAGGTCAGGAATCCGATGCTCGAGAGGGATCGGATCGAGTCGGGTCCCGGAAATATCTCGCGACTCGAAAATATCGTAATTCCCGAGAATTTCAAGAACTCAAACGACACTTTGATACTAATTTTATTAAGTGCGACCATGGTTTTAGATTTTTATTTTCCAAGCATTTGCGAATTCCACGGTATAAAGTAATCAAATTATAAAATACATAAAAATTAATAGAGATAATAATAATAATACAAATAATATATTTTACTTCAAATTGGTACGTAAGAAAGCTAATTTTTCTACATTCTCCAGTAGTCTCGAAATATGTTTCAGGTTTCTAAATTTTTCTGGAATCCCAAAATTTTCCAGTCTCAAGATATTTTCAGGACCCATCCAAAATATTCATGATACGATACGATTTCAAAAACATTCTCGACCCAACTCGACATTTTCGAGTTCTAGTATACCTCTGATTAATTATAATTATACATATAATAATAATGTTCTACACTAACCATTCGCGATCCCAATAATCTTAGCGAATAAAGAAGAAACGTTCGTAAGCGTGAGTGCGTTTTCGGGTAGGAACTGAATTATCATTCGAATACTCGAAGCAATTTCGAGAAGCCGTATTCGCAATTAGTCGGTATGGTTTTATTGCGACCAGCAACAACTGGCTCTGTTGTGTCTAGTCCTAATACGACGGCACAAACCGTGCTAAGCGATAACCAGATACCATGGGCAACGCGTATCCTCGCTCGTGCTTTACGCAACAAACACATGCATTGCACGTTTCCTCCATACGCGCGTATACAATTTCGTTGGCGATCGAGCTCTTCCAGCGGTGTAACGTTTATGGCCACGCAATACAATGGTCCACAGGTACGAACGCGGCAACAGTTAAAACGTCGGCCGCACGAGCCTGGCCCAACCAAATGAATAATAGACCGAGCATACGGCACGTTGGCAATAACTTATGTCGCCGACAAATTCGAAGATAATCCACGATATTGTCACGCAAATGCTGTCCGAATTTCTGTCTGCATACGCACAGATTCAAAAACATAAATATCATCGAGAACGCCGAAATTTTCACGGGTGGATTTAAATGGTTTTTATACGTCGTAAAGCATTCTGTACCCGACACGGTTATATTATTATTAATATCATACATTGTTATCTGCAATAGTGGTTGCTTAAAGGTTCGGCTAGTTAAATATGTTAAATTATTATTTTAATTTTAAGAACAACTTTGGATACGGAAAGCATCACTTTATGTTTTTAATCTAAACGTACGGTTCACAAATTCTTTTCGACGCAAGCGTGCTCTCATTTTAATGACAAAAATTCCTAATTTTAGTAAAAATGTGTCCTTAATATTAAATTGAAACGAAGAAATTCGTATATTGACGATAGGTTTTTCATATATTTTTCTAAAAATTAGAAAATTTTTTAACGGAAGGAAAACTCAATTGTATTTAATATATCCCAAGGGTCGTAGTAGGATTAAATACATGTTAATTTTTTTGACACTGTCTGATAGGATTTTTGTAAATTGTTCAACACTAGAACTACCGGCGATTAAAGTAGACTTATTTGTATCAAAGAAATAAAAATGATAGGTATTTGAAAAAGTATCTATAATAAGGGTAACAATTCTTTCTACATATTTTTTACAAGAAGTCATAGAAAATCCCCAAAAATACATGGTTGTAAATTTATAAAATTTCTATAAGAAATTATGAACTCATTTTGACTGGTTCGGTAGTTCTAGTGTTAAATCAACAAGATTAGAATAGAATTCTTTTTGTAAAAAATATCTGTTAGAGGTAGAAGATCGAAGCGAACACTTTTTACAATAAATAAATTATGTAAAGATTGAACGGGATTACGAGAACGTGTTGACAGAGGCAAACTGAACTTAACTACTTTTGATAAACATTTGTTGAATGCCTGGGAACAACAAAACGGGTGTCAATGTCATTCGACGAAAAGGATATTAATATCTTATATATCTAACAATATCAAATGATTTTATTTCAACAGAAAAGTATAAACACGAATATATATTATTTATTGTTTATTTATTGTTACGTACCATTTTTAGAAACTGTCGAAAACTTGTCGCATATTGCAACATGATCGTCGAAGGTAACAATTACAACCTATTGTAGTATTTTCATGTCAAAATACGTTCCGATCATTTTCTTCAACAGTCACAGCACGAATTTTGCATTATAATATTACTCAATCCGCACTTTAATGACAACGAAGCGTATTTAAATGAATAGTTAAAACAAAAACGCGTCCAAATGGAATGACTTTAGGATCCATATTCTTGATACTTGTATACCGAAGTATTGTAGAGGTTCTGTACGAGCTTTGTAGAGATTAAGTTTGCAGCTGGCTCATTTAGATTCACGTTTCAAAAATTTCTCTCTTGCGCATCGGTGAGGTTATAAATCACTAGGAGAGTGCTAGATTTTTATAGGCGGTGTTATGTGACAAAACTGATTAATTGTTAGAAAACTTGTCTAGTGAGATTATGTTCAAAAATATTAACACATTGAGGACCGGTCACGAGATATCTCGTATTTCGTTTCTTTCATATTTACAAAAGTGACAGGTAATTGTAAATAGAAAGTTAGTTTTAAAAATGACCACTTCAACTGAAAATTGAAATGAAGATGCATATTTACTGTAAGCGTAAATGTTTTGTAAAAGCAGACGAGTAAAAATTTTATTCGAGTGTAATTTCATCTCATAATAAGATTTTCAAGAAAGGCTCTGGTCTTCAATGTGTTAATAGTCGATACCATTCCTATAATATTGATTCGATATCTCTGATCAATATTAGACACAGTGATTCGATTAGATTAGGTTTGTTGCTTACGGTATAACGGTGTGTTTATTACACGATGGTAATTAACGAAGTTGAAACTTGAAATTGATTTTCGAATATGCTTTTTTTTGTTTAATTAAATTCCTTCCTGAAAGTCCACTGCTATTGTTATGTGCATGGTGTAACAGTAGCAGTAATCTACCTTTGTAAAAATCAAAAAAGTTATTTCACTTTATGTTTCTACTCTACGGGATGTCTCAAAAGATCTGTAATTCGCTTTAAGGGGTGATTCCTGAGA
Organism: Ctenoplectra terminalis; assembly: GCA_019453375.1. NCBI lineage: Eukaryota > Metazoa > Arthropoda > Insecta > Hymenoptera > Apidae > Ctenoplectra > Ctenoplectra terminalis. The sequence goes on along the minus strand of SMSQ01020242.1, from coordinate 72,635 downwards.
TAATTCTAAGCAACTTTTTCCTTTGCGAAAATATCAAATTCAGTTTTGTTAACGAGTTATTAACGAAAAACATATATCCGCGGTAATTCAGTTCTCTCGCGAGAAAATGCGCGCGAAGTAGACTGTCGTATACGAGGGTCACGTGATCTGCAGAACAGTTGTACATATGAAAAAATTTACACATTAATTATATGTAAATAACGCATTTGGGATGTGGGACATGGTACATAGTCTATGTCCGTCCTAGAGTATTCAGGAATAATGTTTTAAAATTTGAGGAAGATCAGTTCATTAGTTCTTAACTTTTGCGTGAACATAAAAATTTGCTCTTACTTTACATAATAGTATATATAAATATAGATATAGATATAGATTTATGAGACAAGGTTCATGACCTATATCCGTCTTAGAGCATTTAGGAATAATGTTTTAAAATTTGAGGAAGATCAGTTCGTAGTTGATTTTTGCGCGAATATAAAAATTTTCTCTCTCTTTATATAATAGTGTATATAAATATAGATATAGATATAGATTTATGAAACATGGTACATAGTTTATGTCCGTCCTAGAGTATTCAGGAGTAATGTTTTAAAATTTGAGGAAGATCAACTCAGTAGTTCTTGAGTTTTGCGCGAATATAAAAATTTGCTCTCTCTTTATACAATACTATATAAATATAGATATAGATATAGATATAGAAATATAGATATAGATTCAGAAAAATCCTGTTTGTGTCTTTTTATGGTCAAAATATCTATGTTACAAAATGCTCGATTAGTAAAATAGCGTACATATACTTTCTTGTTTACTGCATCACAGCTAATGTATTTATTAGGTAATTCTGTGATGTTTACGAAGCGAAATTATTTCTAAGAGTCACACCATTACGTTCTGAATGAATCTTAACGGGAACGTACTTTAGCACGAGTTACTTTAATGGAAGCGGTTTCCTACGACGTATCGGATGACTTCGCGGAGCTCGTATACATATGATTTAGTTAAGCTCGTAAAGTTCTGCATTTATGACGGTGTCTACTACCCTACGAAACTCCCTGTTTTTTTGATACGACCATAAAGCGAAGCACGTAACGCGCACTAAGCTTATTACTACGAACTAATAGAAGCGATCTTAGTGTTAGTCAGGAGCTTAATGAAGTGATTCGTACCATTCAACGCGGTACGATCATTTATTCGAACGATCGCGCTTGCAACGTTTCGTGCGCTGATGATAATCAATCGCTGGAAACGATTTCTCGGAGAATATTCGCAGAGCATGTAGAGGAACAACAAGTAGTAAAAAATTTCCTTACAATCGTTAAGATAGTACCTAATCTAGCTCCTGTAATTATCGACAACCAGCATTAACGAGGTCCGTGAAACCGGTACAATTAAGACGTAACCAGCACCACCTTCCCTCGACTTTCCACGTTTTCTCAATTGTATTTCCGAAACAATGTTACACGGTTCGATTGGTTTCTCACTGAGCTGTGTTGAAATTGATTAACGTCAATTTACATTAATTAAAATATTTCCAGCAATTACGATCTTGCGTCTGATTACGTATTACTTCCGGTTATTAAATTTCACGCACGCGTACAAATTTATTGGCGTGCATAATCTTACATTAAATGTAATCTGCGGTATCGGAAAATGCAATATCCTATTATACTTGCTAAACGGCTCCTCTTTTCCTTATTTGGCTGTGTACAAGGTTTATCAGTTCGGTCATTATTAAAACACATTCTTTAGCTGTATACTCATTTGCTGATAAAAAATCAGGATCAACGTGAAATATACGTTGCACTGATCTTTAATTGTTGGTGTCTAAATTATTCTTACGCTTCCAGAATTTTTCCAATTTATAAAAAGAATAATATTCATATCCGTTAAGCTTGTTCAGAGAACGATAAAATGTGCCTGAAATTAAAAAAGATTTTAATGCATTTGAAACATAATGGTCGCGGGTCTGCCTTTACTTTAAACTTCGTATCGAAATTGTCTATTTCCATGGATTCTGTTATCTTCTCGATCCTGTTGACAATGTATCTTTGCAAGCCTCTGCAAAAATCGATTCCGATCAATATAGGTTCTACGATCGCTTTACTTTCAGCTATCTTACCGAGCGAGATCGGGTTATGCTTGTAGATTTTATTGCAACTTCAAAGAGGTAGTAGAACAAAACAACATTCTTAAACGAAAAAAATATTTTTGATTAATTTCATGACACAAACTTTTTAGATTTATAGGTTTTACATTCCGAAGGTAATTTGAAGATCGATATGCTGCACATGTTTGAACTTGTTTTTTTGTTAAGTGTATGAAAACAGTAACAAAGTATTTCATTAAAAAAAAAAAAGAAAGGATGTTAAAACTTCAAAAATGTTATTACTTCATAAAACAACAATTTTGTCCGATATTTTTTACGTATCATCAAAAACAATGATAACGTTGGAGATGTTAAAGTTAAGCAAGACATTCTATGCGTTAGAAAAATATTTCGTAGTTAATAACAGTAATTAAATACAAATAAAATGGTTAAATTTTCATTACTTTCATAATGGTAAATATCTATAATCTTTAGTAACTTACTTCATTTTAGTTAGGTTTAATGTACCATTATATCGGATACAAACTTTTTGGCTACACTAAAACGGAATATCCTTGATCAGACAATTAAAACAACGGTACAGAGACGACTTGTCTCGCTTAGTTCTCTTCGATATTTCGTAACGACACCTTGGGGCAAAGTTACCGTCACTTCGAATCGTTTATGGGTTAACCCGATAGACCGATGTTCTTATTCTGTCATAAATATAAAGAGCTTTCTTGCTTTGAAATTGAAGACAGCATTTTCAAATCCGGTGAGATCCGAATAATACGTTTGCTTATAATGACAGGCTAAATGCTTCTGAAACAAAATATTCTAGTTATTATATTTTATTCGCGATGGCTAGCTACAACGTTGATCAAATATTTTTACGTTAATTTCAAATAAGATTTTGCATGTACGTGTATAATTCTGAAATTGTGGTATTTCAATATCGTAATCTTAATGATGTACAAAATTCATGATCTGTCTTAAGTGAAAAAAAAACATTTCTTTTAACTGTTTTAATTTAAGTACGTATTTTTTAATTTTCTTAAAGAAGTTAAGAACAAAATGAAAAATATTTTTTATAACTTCAAATTTGTGAGTGATAATTTTAATTGGCGCAGGATTATAGCGCGTAGAAACTAGATTTATTATCAAACTGTAGATTGTTTTATTTTATTCAAAATAACTTATTTTATTTAATTAGAAATATAATCGTATAATAGATATGTTAGTAAATATTATAATACTTTGAATTCACCATTTTGATCTAGACAAAAAGGATTTTCTTGATACTGTTAACTCACGGTACAAAACTCTGAAACGTAGTTGAAACAATTTATGTGTATAATTAATTTACTATGGTGCAAAATCATTTGACCATGCTAAATCGATCACTTTTCAATGTCGATATCTGAAATTTTATTAAAAGTTTTATTTTACCGTTTCGAATTGGTTTAATTGCAATTTTTATCTATTTTGTACTTATGAATTTTTATCTGAGAAACTGTTTATCAAATTGGGTTCGTTTCTGGTTTATTTTAATCTAGAACGTTTGACTGATTCTACTATCCTTTTAAATTAAAAAGAAATGAACTTTGTAATATTGAGTATTATAAACAAATTGTTATTTCACAAATTTCTTCGTGAAAGTTAAGTATTTTCAAATTAGAAAGAATATCATGTTCCTTAAAACTCTACCTACAGAGTAAACTCTTTTTAGGAAAAAGTCTTTAAAATTAACATCACAATGAGTGATGAGAAATGGATGTGCTCCATTTCAGGTAAACGAACAGCGTTCTGCAGTGTTACAATCGGTTGGTCGTATCGCTACCATATATTGTCCCAATAAGAACTACAAATAAATGAATTTTATTAAAATTTTACTATAATTCTACTCTTATTTACTGAAACCTACTCTTGTGTGAATGTGTTATATAATCCAATAACACTTCTTTTATACTAATTAAATTTCTACCAGCTGGTTCGTTCGTTGATTATTTGTGAAAAAAAGATCCCTATTCGATGGAAACCACGAAAAAGTGATAGGAAAAGTAGCACGTATAGGATCATTTCGAATAATGAGGTTAAGGGTTAGGTAAAAGAAATTCGAAACCAACGAAATGAAGATATATCGAGAGAAAAAAAGAGGATCGATTTGGCATGGAATGATTCAACCCATTTTAACTGAAATGAGGTCTTCGGGTCACTATCGACAAGTCTTGTACAAGGTTGGGAATGTTTTCGATATGGAATTATGATTTAAATACACTTTAGTGGCATTTTACAACATACAATAAAAACAATGTATCTTACAAAATTTAATATTATCATATTTAGTTTTACAAAAATTAATTATTGTACAGTAAATTGATTAGATTGATCGAAAAAATTATTAGTATATTTATTATTATGCGTAAAGGAATTATGTACATCTATACTTTTTAATAAAGGTAACACTTCTGTCGGAAATTGTTCATTTATTAGAGAATCCGAAGATACCAGTAGTATACTATGTAACAAGTCCTCCATACGTTCTTTCTTGAAACACTTTCTTATATTAAAATGTCTCTAAAATTTTGTGTATTTATTTGTTTCGTCTTTGTGCCTCTTCTGACAATTTCCCAATGGGGCGATGATGTATTGCTAATAATTTCTCTATCGTACATTATAATCTTGTATACACTTTGAGACATGTAATACTACGAACATTCATTTATATAGCGTTCTGCTATAATTAATCAATATTTTTTTAGCAATTTTTGCAAGTTTTCGAAATATGGAGCAACGAAAACAAATTAAAAAGAACAAAAGATCTGAGTGGTTACATTCCGCTGGGTAGAACAAACACAAACCAATTTCGACACCGAAGCCATTTTATTAATTGTTCCCATCAAATACCTCTAATATAAAAATATTTATTTGTTCCAAACCCAAGGATATTATACTAAATCGTCCGATTAATTCTTCCTTCCCTTTTATAACTATAAAAAGTCTACAGCCAATGAAAAATGATAGAAAAATATACGAGCTCTATTATCGTCGTTAATTGTACTAATTGTAAGTCCAGGTTTTGAAATATCGATTAATAAACTCGTCTTTCTTTGAAATCTTTCTTAGTTTTTTCTCGCATATACACATTTTCTTTCTGTTCGTTTTTCTCAATTGCAAGGTCTTTGTTTCAACTCTACGTGGAATATAAAAAATGCATGCGGAACGGAAATACCAAACAGTAAAGTTCACTCCAACCTTTCTCTCCGGTGAATAAATTTCATATTGTTCATTTGTTTTAGACTGGCTCCACATATACAGTGGATTCCTGTATAACACACATTCCTATAACGTAATTTCGTATAACGAGACGAAAAATTGCGACTAGTATTCATACAGCGCGATAAACGTCCCGTAATTACGCGTAAGATAGATTTAACATTTTGACATAGTTTTCGATTTTTTGTTTAGAAAAGCAAATGCACTTACGTGTTGTTTATATAAGTACAGTAAAGCTGACAGTTAAAAAAAAAGTATAGGTTTATCAAAATAAATAATATACACATTGAAAGATATAAGAGGAAAATTTTTTTATTCAAATTGTAATTAAAATAAAAATATGTACTTCACTATTTTACGTTCATTCACTATCGGAAATATCAGCAAATATGTTCCGACGACGTCATCTTGTTAATATTGGTTGTATATAATTAAATTCGTAATAATTATAAATTCGTCTGATAATCCATGTCTCGTATAACGCGATTTCCCGTAACGCTAAGTATATCCCTTTTGTTGTATAAGAAATTTGATGCGACTCCTTTGTCGGATTGTTGAAAATTTTATAACGACGCGTTGAAACAGAGCTGCTCTATCACGCAATCGAAAATAATGATCCACAGGTTCGACAATGTCAGCCGATGCTCCCGAACGTCTCGTCACGTCTTTGACTCTCTTTCTGCTGTCCATCAAATGGTAACCTTCGATCACTTTTCATGCTGGACAAGTTATAAATGTCTTCTCCTGGCAAAATCTCCAAATCCTCCTCGGTTCAGCGTTTCCGTTGAATCTTCGGATAGCCGGCAATTCTCCCTTACCCTGTCCAAAACTTAATAGCCTCGGAACCTGTAAGTCCTAATCTCTTCTCTATTACTCGCTCTTTTTCTCCGTCATCCATTAAGACGTTAGGGTGGAAGATAGGAAAGGGTATCGGAGGAGTGCTCTCGATGACGCGAACGGACGTTTGAGAAGGCTGATACCAAATCGATGGAACTAATATATCCGCGGAATCAGTCACTGTTTGCGGGAGTATGTGTGTGCGGTGGCGAGCCGATGGTAACAGCCGCGTTGAGAGGTAGCAGGGAGAAGGTAGGATAAGGTATTAAGGAATTGAATTGGGAGCGCAGAGCTGCTAGCCAATGCCGGGGGTGGCTCCAAGTATCGCCTTTGCTCCGCTCGGCTATCGCTCATGGCACGTCTCGATGAACGAGACTGTTCGTTCTCTTCTTCCAACTCGTTCTCCTTTGAAGAGTAACTGTAACCATTCGGTAGGTTAGAAGCGGCTAGTGACGTTGCTGACATATTGGATGGGCAGCGGCGCTGACCGAATCCAACCTGCCAAATGGTTCCTACGAACTCCCCATCCATCATGTCGTCATTACGGTTGTTGGCTTCGTTCGCCAGCCTGTTTCAGAATTTACGCCTCGACAACGCGAAGAAACCACTATTTCTTCTTTTTCCCCATTCTTGCTCTTTTCTTTCGAACTGCAAAATTTTCTATCGATCCTGTCTGTTATCTTTCACGACAGAATGGAACAATTACCGTTTTTGTCAAACAAGTAGGATGAATAATAGACCTAGGTAAAAATAAAAAGTTTGGAGAATGAGTTGAAGTATGGGTAATTTCTCGTTTTAATCCTGTATTAAGGATTAATTTTTCTAAAAATTAGGAAAACTTTTTCAAGGAAAGAGAGCATGATTGGGACAAATAAACTTGGAAGACCGTACCAGGGTTAAGTTTTACGTTGGCAAAAAGTGCTTGATAGTTTTACCTCCTACACAATAGATAATTTATACGAATTTTATTGCACTGCAATTTAATTCCTTTATTCCTCATATTTTATAATAAAAAATAGATTATACATCGATATACTTGCTTATACATATGTAGAAACCTGCATAATTATATGTTCAAGTAAAGTTTGTGTAGAAGTAAAAGCCTTCTGTTACCAACTATCGCTTTAGAATTATTCAATTTAATTATTAATTGTTCGGGTTATGCAGAAAGAAATCAATCCGCAAAAATTTTAGATAGGACCATAATTCGATTTCGCACACTTTGATACATCTAGTATACTCAAAAGGGGTTAAACAACAAATTGAAAATAACCTTCCTATCTCGATAAAAATGTAAGATACACAAGAACTTCGGTAACTGCACTTTCGATAATTTCATGGGAGTCTCATTTATTGCATTTCATCAACAAACAGTGGAAATAGTTGCTTATTGTTACTTATAAAACACAAGTGAAGTGCGATAATAGGATATCAAATCTACAAGGATACAGTACTTATTGTTAAATATAGAAGATTTTATACAGTTGATTGGCTACTTTGATAATTGTTTCATTTTTGAAAAAATCGAATTTGAATATTAGTTAAGCGCGTATACACTTAACCAGTTAGAATCCCAATCTGGTTATCCATCGCTATTTTTGATCGTATTTGTAAACAATGTTAGAATATGATTTGAAGTAATGCAAAAAGTTCCTATCTTGCATTTAATTAATAACCTAGAATTTCCAAAAAATCTTGTTTAGTGAATTAGAGAACCATTAGCAGCAAATTTATTCAAGTTTTTACTATGTCAAACGCCTATATAATATTATCTTTTAGCACATTAAGCGCCATACCGGCCCCTGCGGACCGATTCTGAAAATTTCGTTTAGGCGTAGTTGGTTTCTGAAGATTGACAGTATCAATTTCAAAAAATAATACCTTATAATTCATTAATGCGTTCTATTAAATCACAATAAACAGAGATATCACTTCCCTTTGCAAACCTTATAATTTTCTTTCTTTTTTAATTATTTTACGATCAAATATTTTTGAATTAGTATCACAGCACACAGCTTAACAAAAAATCGACCAAAATCGGCGTGGCAACTGGTTAGTTTCTGACGTTTCGAATGTTCAGAGATTCGTCTTATCTTGCATTGCTAATTTTAAAAATAACACACAACGTTAAGTTTCAAACTTTAGTAAGAAATGAACTACTGTCGTGTACGTACCTCTTGATACTGTGCAACTTTTGCTTAAAACATTTTTTTATACAGTAAGTAACTTACGAGAAATTTAAAGTTACAAAGTCAGGTGCTTCTGCTTATAATAATAAATAATAATAAACGCACTACATTTTAATTACTCCATTCAGCTTCGTTTCTACAAAACCCAATGACCGCGAAAGTATCCGAGAGCAAGAAGACACCTGTACTCGGGCAGAAAATATGTTCGGTCAATTTTGGAAAATTGGATTTGCCGAAACGCAAACAGCAATGCATGAACCGGTGCCGGCTCGCGCGTTCGACCGCGTGCTGTCCGGAATCTTAGAGCTCAAAAGCGTGTCGCGTACGTGACGAAGGTTCTCCAAGTTTGCTCGTGAAGCGAACGAAGCCCAGCTCGCTTCGGTAGAATGTGCCAATCTCGGTATTCCCGAGGGCGTCGGCGTCGCGGCGCCTTTCATTTACGAGCGGAGAACGCGCGTATCGGACAGCGTTGGACCCACGCGGATGCAAGTGAGCATCGTCGTGGATACCGGCTCTCCTCTCCAACTGTTGGAACTGTTGTAAGAGAGAAGTATTATTATCCGGGGAAATCTGCCGACGTCCCCTCGAGATGCCAGATCGGTCACGTTCGGATGGAGCTGCCCATGGAAGCGCAGAGAAACTTTCTCCGCCTCGTGACTTCTGTTCGAGTTCCATGGATGCGCTCCCACGCGTCTGAAGGAAAGCAAACTTCGTGGCCAACCTTATATAAATCGCAGGAAAGGAAGGTGGTTTCCTGGTGCCGGAAATCGGTATTCCTCCGGTGAACAGAACTCGGGCAAAGTGAACGACCGGACTGGAATATCTTTTCGTTTTCGACAGAACTTTGGATTATAGCTGGACGGCCGATGGACAAGAATGCGTGACAACGTTTTCGCGAAATCTGTGAACATTTTCTCGTGGGATACGCGGGAATATCAAACGCTTGGAATAAATCAAATTGCATGTACCGTTTCGTTGGGGAGAAACCGAATCGTGGCATCTTCGTAGGGAGCATTACTTCTGTTAGCTCTTATAGGGTAAATTCGGGATAGTGCGACCAATTTTTGCAAATTTTTACTTTTTATAAGGAATTACAATTTTACAATACCCTCGAGAATTATTTATACGAACATAGATATATTTCAGGGTACACCCGTTTACTGAATTAGATACAATTTTATATAGGGTAAGTCCAGAATAGTTCAATTCCTTTTTGGAAAGAAGCCACTGCATTGTTGGTTTTTTTACATTTTTATCGTTTTGGGCAAATTAAAACAGAGTATAAGTAATTTAAAATATGTATAAGTCATAGTTTGCAACATATTAAAATATTTCTTTCTTTGTTTAATCAAGAAATACCAACATTGAAAATAAACGGTCTCACCCGTATGTTCGGGTTAGTGCGTCCACCCATTACGGTGAGATCGACCTTTAAAAATACCAAAAAAATATAGCTAGTACAAAATATGATACAAGAGAAAATTAGTTGATATGTCGCTTTTTCTTCAATTTTTCACATAAATCACAAATGTTCCCATGCTTAGAGCATTCATCGTGAAACAACGTCCACACCTTACACGTTTAACCCAATTCTCGTTCGCGGAGGTTTCGAAACAGCTTTTTCTAGTTTTACTTTCTATGCACAAAACTTTAAATGTAATTTATAATATATATACGTTTTTGCGATAATTGTCAGTACGGGAATAATAGTAAGCCTATTTATTTGTTTCATTTTGAGATATTAATACTGGCCGGTCTCTCCCGCTAGTCAAACTAACCCAGACCTATTTTACCTTAAGTTCGTTGATCGAGGATTAAATTAATCGAGAATGAGATTATATCATCTTAAAAGAAGGTTTCTGGATAGGATGGAACAAATTACTCTCTAAATATCAACCGTAAAATTATGTTACGCCTCGAAATAAATCGGTGGCCGGATGAAACATTGGATGATTGCATGCTAGGCGGACACTGTCATAGAGGAAAATACATGCCGTATATCATACGCTGTCGCAGTAATAAAGATAATCCATACTCTAGAGACCCACGACTTTGTTTCTTAATCCAAAGATAACACAGGGTCACGGCTGCGTGCACGAATGTAATGGAGCGAGTGTTAAAATAAAGTGGTTCGTGTTTTAAAAACCTTGCAGAGTAAGAAGGATCGAATGTGCTATAAAATACCCCCTAGAGTCGGACGTGTATTTACAAAAGTAGAATGTTCTTCTACCTCCGAAAATTACAGCTTGTAAATAAATTGGTACTAAGGGTGGAAAAAAATTTGTACGCATTAAACGGTTGAAAGTTTAATTTTAAAAGTCCTTAATGATCGGTTACCATGCTGGAACCTTTTACTTTTTTTTTTTAAAGATATTAATTTATAGGACAAAATATAAATAGATACTTATATTTATTGTTACTGTAAATCATCTTATTATCGATTTACGTGTATGTTACCTACATATATTATAAACTTGCTATGTCTCATATACTGATATATTAATTTTATTTTAGATTAACTGTATAAACATTAACCGTGTAATATTGTATGTTTTTTTGGTCATTAATAACCATAAGGTAATTGTGACTTTAATTCGTGAATAAAAAAAATATTAGGTACCGAAAAAAGTTCGTACGGTTTTTTGACAGACATAAATTCAAATTGAATTTGTTGTAGAATTTTGCAGAAATAATATGACAATGGTAGTATCATTAGAAGGTTTTGTCGATCCAAGGTTTAATTGATACGCACTATTTGAATTTTTCATTTGTTTCAACGTTTCATTACTTATTTAAGGTTGAACATGACAAACAAAGTGTTAAAAATTCATGCTTTCGTACCTTATGAATTTAATTTTGGGAATATAGCAGCAAATACAACAAATCGCATTTGTAGTATTTTCGGTGAACGTTCTGTTATTAAAATGTGAGCATGCAAAAATGGTTCGAGACTATTTCTAACTTCTAAAAAATTCAAAACAATAACCAGGTCGAAACCGCATTTAATCAAAACTTAAGATTTTTATACCAATGGAATATAAGTTTAAAGAACATTGGAGAAGAATTGTAGAAAAAAATAATGATTATTTCATTAAATAAAATTTATTAAATCATATTTCAGGAAAAGTCAGCTTCCTTGAATTTTGCACCATAAATCCGTACGAATTTTTTCCAGCGCGTAATAAATTATATATTCTTGAATTGGTTAAAATAATAATGAAAATGATTCTTTTTACGGTACGATAGTAATAATTCAAATTAAATCTGGTGAATTCTAAAAGGACCTTGTGGTCTTAACCCTTTGCACTCGAACGTCTCCTCTCAGGGGACATCAGAGTTTATTAATGATATTAATGATTACAGAGGATGGACTTACGTCGGCATAAGTTTTTTAAAAAATGCATGTTTCCTTGAAGTTCTCTATTTCAAATTGCAAGAGATAGCAAATCAAAAGGTACGGTATATATCGAAATATGGAACTATCTCTGTTTGCACGCTTTCCTATAAAAATGTCGCGAGATGGCTCCGAGTGCAAAGGGTTAAAAAACGTCGTGCTTTTTATTCAATTTTTTGTGCCCCATTATATTAGTTCACACTTCTAAGTTACAACTATTTTCATAAATATTTTGTATAAATATTTCTTTTTTCAATATAGTAATAAAATTTGTAGATAACACAAACAACAATTGAACCGTAAATGTTTGCATTCAGTATCAAAGTTAACAGTCGAACAACGTTCGGACGAATCCTACAGAATAATCGTCAGTATACCGAGCGTGTACAATCAACAACCGGCTTTATCATGCCACGTTTGAGAATGACTGATCAAATTATGTGCAGCGACGCATGCACCAGCACGAGAGTCGGATACGTGACTTATAATAATTAGTAGAAACAATCACCGTTATTATGAAACATCACGGCGTGTCCTTTCAGTAAAAATTCACACGGCTGCGTGGGCGCTATCATCCACCAATGGGAACTCTATCCGTTTCAAACTGAGCACGTGTGCGACGCCTAATAAAGTTTAGATTTCATGTCAGCCGTATGAATTCTAAACTAGTCTCGTCGTGTCGCGACAGCTTCGAACGTGTCGTAGATAGGAATGAAGAATCAAAACAAGAAGCAGTCGGAAAAATAGGAAAGAGAATGCGAGCGGCAAAAAAAGAACTTTTATTATCGAACAAACAACGTTCGCGCTGCTTTTCTGTTTTCTTTTTTTTTTATAGCTAGTCATGTTTATTGGATTCCCGGAAAAGAATCGAGAAACGGAAGATAGGAGCTTTTATGCTGTAACATAAATAAAGGAATTTGATTACTTCTGTATATACAGGGTGCGGTTGGAAGTTATGTGCAAGTGGACATGAGGTGATTCTTTACGAAAAAAAAATGGAAAAATGTAGAACAAAATTTTTTCGGGGCTTGATTCTCGAGAAAATTTATTTTTAACGTCCGTTGCGTGTGTGTGCTGTTGCAGTTAATATTTTTAATTATGGAGCTATGTTAAAGCGATTGTTCACAGTAGAAATATTTAAAATCTCAACTAATTAGAACAAAGTATTATTTAATTATGCATTCCCAAAAACTAAGCTTCGAATCAAAAAATGTTGCTCTAGCAAAGTAATTATTGAGATCTAATCATATACTTAAATAATCAATGCTATAATTACATCATAAACTGTAAAAGGTTTTGTATTAGAATATTTAAGTAGTATTAATTTTGATAAAAATAATCTTGTGTTTTATAATCAGTTATAATTTACAAATTCATTTATCCGATCGTTTTTTTTTTGTAAAGTCTCGTTTGATACTGCAATTTTTAATTTAGAATTCAAAATTGTTGCTTTTAATTAATTTCATTAATGATACAAGGTATTTTTTCGTAAAGGTTCATAATAGTAAATAGAACTGGGTCTCACCTAAATATAATTCATTTATTCCCATAATTATTATAATGCAGATTCATATTTTTTAGAATATAGCAAAAAAAAATTAAAACTTCGGTAGAAAATTATTTCACTCATCAGGTTTTATAAAAAGCACTATAATTTGAATATTCTGTATATTTTTCATATTATCTGCATTCTGTGCAATTCTACCCTTTTTCTATAAACGCGTAAAAATCCGTAGTTTAACCACGAAAGACGTGCCACGTACGTCGAGATGTTTATGTTTTAAACTCGCGAACTATCGCGTAGATAGTCATCGCGAAAATAAAAAGAACATGCATGACACGTTGACTGAAATCGTTTGTCGAAGTATAGTTAAATATACCATACAGCACAAGATTATTAATAAACAAAATTGGTGTTCATATCTGTGTAAAATTCTTTGCGTAAGACTCTATCGAACCTTTTCGTTTCAAATGACGGTTCACAGCGATTGACAGAGTATCGTTTTGATACGCGCAACTGCGAATTAGCTGCCAACGCAAGTGGTTAATTATCACCATCATACATTTGTTAATGTGAATAGGCTTTTTTAATTTATTATTATTATTCCAAATTTTGAAGTTTAAACAAATAACGATATTATCGGAACATTTAGTTTTAATCGTATGTTTTATTTATTAAAGGCAAGGTCTTCAACAATACACGTTCGCATAATTTCATGACTATGAATCAAGAGATAGATCGAATGCAAATCAGAAACGGTAAAAGCTTATTTTCACGCGTTTGTCAGCTACGTGTTTGCGGTTGATGAGGGAAGGTCTCGTAGAGAGGTAACAGTATTTCTAGATCCAGAAGGGGATGTCGACGAAGTGTGGTCAGCAGTCACGTTCGTCCTTAATATTACACCCTTAAATCCACGAGCCGCACGCTCGCAATTAAGACGAGCTCACGTGCTAGGCTTTAGGAGAAAACACAAACTCGTGGAACTGAGAAATATCGAATCCCGTCTATAACCTGATCTCGTGCTTCATATAACGCTAAATCTATTTATTTTATAATTAACGTAATAATATATAGAGTGATCCATGTAACACGATAACTAACAAAGTGCTGAAATTACCAGTTCGTAATTTCTCATAGAAATTATACAAATTTTTTATCATGCATTTTTTTATATTTTCCATGATGAAATATATGGTTAAAGATTTGTTTCTCTTGCATTATATATTTTTTTAAGTGTTTATTATTGTAATTTCTTTGGTACAAATACGTTTAAGACCCAATACTTTAAGACCCAATGCATACAAACGACTTTTATCCTTGTAATGTCGCTGCGATCATCTTCGTTGTTAACTAAAAAAGCAAAGAAAGATATATGAATGCAACGAGATCGCAAGAATAAAAGCCGATCGTCGCATCGGGCCTAATCGTCCGCAGTTTTTGTTATAAGTAAAACTACTTAAATATTTCATCGACTTGTAATGATCCAAACAATATTTTATATGTAATTTGAATGACACTACAAGACCAATATTCTGCAAGACTATTTTTTTTTCCAAGATTGTTTTTTTGGAGCTTACAAGATTATCGATATCTTTTTGTTCACTGTTTTTCTTATTGTATCACGTATGACCTTCTATACTCTAAAAAGTTTAAGAAGAAATTTGCAAGAAAAAATATATTCTTGCAGGATATTGGTCTCTTGGTATCATTTAAACTACATATAAAATATTTTTAACATCATCACAATTTGAAGAAACATTTAAGTAGCCTTACTTAACACTAGGTTTACGGACATCGATCGGCTCATTTTAATGGGTACATTGAAATACAAATTTTTTGTAAAATCATTAGTTCAGTTTACTTTAAATTAATAGATTTCTATTAGCAGAGATTTATTTAATACATTTCTCGCATATAAATTCTATTTTGTGTTTACATTTTCCGCATGCATGATTGTTAAACTTAAGCACGAAACCTGAACTGAGTCAAATTTACGGGTTCCGTAAATCTAGTATTAACACATTCGCGTCGAGTGATTTTCTGAAGAGACGTTTAGCAGAAGACCATACATAATTTTCAAAAGTCTATAGCTGAACACGGCAAAAGTCGGCTATTTAAATTTGTGTGGACATAACAAATATTGCTTCTTTATACGATACTTATAATAATTTGTTGTTTAAAATTTGAAAAGCATTAAATATTACAATTTACGGTTAAAAAATATGTAAAGACGGGAATTCGCGTCAGCCGTTGCTAAGGTAGACCGAGGCGAATCGGATCAAAATAGAAATTCAGTAAAAAAAAAGATTTTTAAGCGAACCAAAACTTTTTTTATTATTAACGTTCAAATTAAATGTGTATTAATTATTAATTTATAATTAAAAGTTAACTTTATAAATTTTAACTATTATTCTTCCACTATCAAAAGAAATTGATCCGATTCGTCTCGGTCTATCCTATATATCTATGTTTATTACCTATTCCAAAATTTAAAGAAGCTATATAATTATAAAATTACGTACTAAGCATCTATAAATTAAAATAAAATATGTATAAAATGGTGATTAATCGAGGACGTTAACGCTCTAATTCCGCAACGTGATAACTATTCAGTGTTATGAACAATAAACATGAAAGCCGTTTGAGACTCTCAGCTACGCATTTTATTAAGCCAGGTATCATTCAGTTCATTTGGGCACTTAATTAATACGGAGTGTTCGCGGTTAAATATAGGCGTGCGTGCGTAAGCGTCTGTACACACATCGGCGTAAAGTCATGGAAAGAGAAGGGTGTACGGATACAACGTTTACTGATAAAATCGGAGTTTACGATCATGCATCACGCACCGCGTTATCTAGTTTTCCGAACCACTACGGCACAAAATGATGTGTCCCTGGCATTGTGTTCGCATTAAGCGTAACGAGAAAGCGCGATAATTGTTTCCAAATGACAACAGTGGCTACACCCAAATGACGGTTTTGAATATCGATGGGTATTGTCGCCGGTACCAAGTATATAAACATTCGCATCTGCTTGCGCAAGATAGCCACTGCGTAAATACATGACTTTCCATGTTTATTAAATTTCATGTTTACTAGAGGATTAACCGTTGTTTGAATATATAATATAATATCTTCCCGTTCGCGCTAATTACATTTAATCGTATCGATGAAATCGCAAATTCTATTTCACGAAGTTGTGTTAAAACAGGAAGAAATGTTCTAGCATCGGAGTAACTATTTCAATATCGTCCCTTATCGTTAATTAATTTAAAAAAACTACAAAAATTTTAATAAAACAATTTAAATAGCCCTTTCTTAAATTTCTAAATATAAAGCGACTCGAATTTGCCCAATATGACAGTGTCACAAGCAAAAGGGTAAATCTCCCTAGGATTTCAGAACAAACCCTTCTTCCTCCTTGAAAAGATAACTTGAAAGAGAGTGTGAGAGGGACAGACAGCGGTCCTCGGCAGCGTTATCATAACTAACGGCTTCATCTACATAATTATCCGAGGAAAGTGCGTTACTTAATCGTCTAGGGCAGGCCGTGCCGATGGTATAGGTTCCAGGATTCTGTAGAACCAGTCCGAACTCGGGACAAGCCTGTCTCCATGGGAATGAAACCAATTACTTGGTGACCCCCCAGGCCAGTATATTTCTGCGAGCAACAGGAACAGACAGAGAGAGAGCGAGCTAGAGCGACAAAGAGACCAATAGGAAGAGTAACTACGTGAAATAGAGGGAGGAAATGAGTGAACGAACAGAGATGACGACTGAAAAGGGAAGGGTAGAAGAGACACAGAGAAACACGAAGGAGGGTTGGAAAAGACGTAAGTACGTTCTAGGATAAAATAGATGGAGACCGGAGAAAATGCACAGCAACGCAGAAATCTGTAGCAGGAAGATAGGCACGTTTTGATCGAACGACCTCCATTCGTAAACGCGAACGGCACATTACTTAATTACGGTGACGTTTACCGATAATTACTGGCGGCACTAGTTTCCTCGGATCGACAAGGGCGGAGATGTGAAGGCACGGCCGATTGTCAACCGAGGAATTCGATGGAATCGAGCTACGTCTAGGGCAACGCAAATACCCTGGATTAATAATTTGATCGAGCGGTTTGTAAATTTAACGAAGATTAAGCCACCTTGACTAAGTAAATAGTTAAAATTATGTGTATATTTGCTTACCTGATACGAAACAAGTTTATCGACAAGCAGTTCCTCGAATGAATACCATAATTGTTGGTTACACGTAATTAAGATCAGACGAAACAAGATATTTTGAATCGATATTGTTATAATTAACTGATAAAAGGTGATAGGATTAAAAGAGCGTAATTATTACACGTTTCTTACATTTTGATTAGTATTATATATTATGTGCACAGTAATTGAAGATAAACTAATCTTCTTTATCTTTATTTAAACTTGTAACAATAACACAATGTATTTTCGTTTACATTATTTCAGATACAAACAAACGGATTCGATTACTTCATGAGAAATAGTATTGAAATAGTATTGAAATATTTCAAGATCTTATAATAACATGTCACATATCTATAAACGTAAAACTCTGTTAATAAAAAAGGTTCTTTAATTTATTATTTTATGTCGCGTGAAAGACTGGAATAACTTTTAAAAATTCAGTTTATAAGTAATAATTACACGTTACTAGGTTTGTAGATCTTTCTAATTAAAAGGTAGTTTTCCACTGTTATTAAATTCGTCTATATTTTTTGTTAAAGTATAAATAAATAAGTATTTTATACAAAAAATGATGTCGAAGGTAAAACTGTTTTCAAGAAGGAAACGTAAAACGATTATTTTTATTCTATTAATCTCCGTAGGAAAATTTCGTGCTACCGTTTAGGTTAGAATCACTTTAAATGGTATTTGCTTCGAAACACCTTGAGTTATAATCATCTCTTAATTATGAAATCTCTTTGCGTAAACGAAGTTTATGATTTTGTTCTTAATATTATTCTAAAGAGTAAAATAATAAGAGTGTTTGTTTAATTTTGACGAGATACACGTGAGAACTACATTCTTGACGGAGCTATTAAATTTACCGATAATATACTCTCTAATTAACGAACGATAAGAAACAATGTTGAAATAGTAACTGTGATACTAAAAATTCTGATACTAAAAAATGATACTAAAAATTTTCTTCCTATTTTAATGCAACTTTGTAAAATATAGTAAAAGTAATTCTTTAGGCGATATATTTCATTAAAGAAAGATGAAAATGATATTCAAATACTCTCATATTCTGCTGAAATTTTAACAGATTTTCAATGTTCTATATTAATAACGCGAAAGGTACTGTAGAATTTAGCAAGTTATAACGTTTTACTCTGTTATCTTTTTTTTAATTCTATTATTTTTTTTAATTTGCGCAAAATCTTCCATTCCGGCAGTTCACAAAGTTAGCGTACCTTTAATATCACCCAGCGTAAACGTTACAATTGAGCATAAAGAGTGGAAGAAAAGAAAAGACATTTGGGGTACTGAACCCCGATAATTGACCCTCTTCTCCTCTCTTCCGGGTCTTGCACGTTGATACAGTCAACCCACGCTCGAATGTTTCGGATCGATGTTATCCGGCAGTTCCGGGTGAAGGTTGGTAGAAGGTCGAGGTTCTCCCCCATGCGAATCGTGCTCGTTTCAATCCCTATTCGCGTGGCTCCATGTTCCTCGCCTCCGGGGGTGGAAATGGGAAACCCTCGAAATATCTGGGCGCGAGTATCTCCCCCGGGTGTCAAGGAGAGAAAAGGAAAGACGGAGGTATGAGAAGGAAGAAAAGGCACGACGACTTTTCCCAAAAACAGTTTCACGGGAGGCGCGATTCCGAAAAACGACTGCTGCAGGGAAAAGGGAACGGTTAAAGAGAGGGCGGGTAGAAATCGACCTGCCTACCGAGATTATTAGAGTCGTTATTTTTCTGGAAAACGTCCTTCCTTCTAACTTCCACTCCCTAGTTCCCTTCCTCTTTTCTCGAGTAATAGCTGCTGCCTACACTGTTCTCCCAGATGAAAGGAAAGAAAAGACTTATGCAGCGCAACGTTCCTATAAAATTATGTGACCCTTTTAACTCCCTCTTTGTTCGGCTTCTTGTTTCTGAATACTTGCCAAGTATTCGTTGTATTTTATTTTTCGAACAAAATTTTAATTTACAACTTCAACCATATTAGTATTTACTCGTACAAAGGTTGTATTTACATTTTGGGCATAATAATTCATTTTCTTAGGGATATTTTGCTTTATAAAGTATCGTTGCATTTGTATTAAAAACATATTATATTACACTTATATTAGTAAGAATTAAAATCGACTTAACCCTTGCGGACGAATGTCGCCGCTGCGTCGACATTATAATTTGATTCCTAAGTCGAATTGTCGCCTCCGTAGCACCAAAAGAAAAGGAGACGCCAATGCGAAGTTTCGTCGACCATTTGTCTGCCTTCTATTTTATTTTCTGTCTAATTATTTAGATATTCAATTTATAATCTCGTTCCATATAGAAATTATCATCCACCTGCCACGAATCAGAGTCGAAAGAGTGCTCGTCCGCAAAGGGTTAACCCAAATTAGTTTCGTTTCACTAATTCTTATTTCTACCTATGAAGAAGTTTCTGATTAAGAAATTACACGGTTAACACGTTGATTAAACGCTGCGTCGACATCCTATTTTTCCTTCTTCCTATGAATTTCAAAGTTCAAACAGCGAGCAAAAAAATGTGCGAAGATTTAAAGCGTTATTTCCATATTGGAAGTTAATAATCGATGTACCCGCACACCCTACAAGGGTCGAAACAGCCGAGGTACTGCCACACGGTTGCGCAGATAAGATGAAAACGCGCGTAAAGACAGCAAGAGTAGCGTGGAGCGAAAAGACTAATGCAGAAGAGAATAGATGACATCGAAGGCGTGAGAACAGCTACGACAAAAGGAGAGGGAAAGAAAGCGAGAAAAGAGCCGGAGGAAAAAGCGTGCCTGTTCGCAAGCGATAAGCCAACCCATAGAACTGTCTTCTCTACCTTCTGTCGTTCTCAACTGCCTTCGGCTTTTCTCGTGTAGGTTGAAAACCTTCGGGATCACCTCTCTCTTCGAATACTTTACGACTCTCAATGTGGCAACTGCCTGCCCCAGATTCACCGGACCAATCCCAAGCGATCCCACGGGACTTTAATATGAATTGCCTTCTGATAGCGATGTGTCCTCGTGGGACGATACGTCGATACTTTGGATTATCTGTCTGCCGCTTTAGCGACACCTGTATGACGTGGCGAGGTCGTCTGCAGGATCATTGAAAATCGTAGCGCCTTTCAAGATTAGATCGCTGTATGCATCTCTAGAGCAATAGTTCCAGGATGAAAACGCGTTCTGTTCGTTTCTTAAACGACCCTCCAAACTATTCGATCCACTTCGTATCGTAATAACAATATAGATGTAGTTCTACTGTTGGTGCGTGAAACTTATGTAATATACATAAAATATTTTTATCACTTTTTGTAAGGAATTACAATTTTACAATACCCTCGAGAATTATTTATACGAACATAGATATATTTCAGAGTACTCCCGTTTACTGAACTAGATACAATTTTATATAGGGTAAGTCCAGAATAGTTCGACTACTTTTTGGAAAGAAGCCACTGCATTGTTCGTTTTTTTTTACATTTTTGTTGTTTTAGGCAAACTAAAGCAGCGCATAAGTAATTTAGTAAGCAACGTAGTAAGATATTTATTTCTTTTTTTAATCAAGAAATACCAACATTGCAAATAGACAGTTTCACTCGCATATTCGAGTTAGAGCGTCCACCCATTAAGGGTGAGATCGACCCTTAAAAATACCCAAAAATGTAGCTTATAGAAAACATAATGCAAAAGAAAATTAGTTGATATGTCGATTTTTCTTGAATTTTTCACATGATTCATAAATATTCTCATACTTAGAGCATCCACCACGAAACAACGTCCACACCTTACACGTTTAACCCAATCCTCGTTTGCGGAGGTTTCGAAATAGTTTCCTTTTTAGTTTTACTTTCTAGAATGCACAAAACTTTAAATGTAATTTGTAATATACATATACGGTTTTGCGACAATTTTCGGTCTGAAAACGATGGTCGAACTATCTCAGACTTATCCTACTTAAGTGGATATTTGAGTTGTAAAAATTAAAAATATGATTAATCGATGTGAAATATTTTAATACGAATAACATCCACCAAACTCTATATTATTCGCAAATTAAATTTTGCATCCATCTTTGTAGTCCATTTCAGTAGACATCCGTGCATTTACATTTATCCATTTCCATCAAGCGCGATTCGATGTTACGGAATAATAACTTTCACTATGACTTTCTAAGTTGTACACCGCTATTCCATTTCGTAGCCTATTCAAGAATTAAACGAGAGTGAGAGAGGAAGATGCATGTTCTCCCAGCGGACTTCATTCGTTAAGAGAACTGCGTTGCTGATTCGGTCGGATTAGAAATGGTAACTAAGCTAGTAAATTGCTAAACAAACGAGGACCGAGAAAGGGCCGGACTCGGATCAAAGTTACGACGCATCCTGAGAACTTATTGCTTCGAGTCAATCGCATAGCGCACTATTGTCGCTACGTCGATTCTTTAAGTTATTCACTTTTGTAGATCAACCTTTTAGAAAGTATTCCGTGAAAATTCTTCGCGTACGACTTTTAAAGAATCCTGTGAAATGTAAAAGCAAGTGCTGATCGAGCGAAAAACTTGTATTCTGAAAATTTCTTAGATTCTCCGAGTTTACGGCTGTGTTGTTCAACCGTACAACTTTTTAGGTATACCTCCTCACTGCAATATCCTTTAAGCGCCATCGATATTTATGGAGCTATCTACATACTGCCAAACATATTGAGTTCCAGCAAATGGCCGCAGGCACGCGCGAAACTCCTGAATATTCAAAGAGGTAATGAAGCAAAGTTCGTTTGTGTTAGCTGGAGGCGCCGATACACCTTCGGGTCATCAAGCATTGCCTTATTAACTGATTGCATATTGAGTAACCACAGAATTATCATTTCTCTTACTTGTTCGTCTTCGAGCAGCGCTAATAATATTTTACGTAACTTTTTCAACATTTATACTTGATTTATGCTTTATATGACACAATTTTATATTGAGATACCTTGTACAAGTTTATATTAATTGTATAACAATCATAATTTTGTACTTTTTTGACGACCACAGTGGTACCTTGACATACGAAATTTCGAGATACAAAGATTTTTCATATACTCTAGATAGGAACTTATCCTGAAGGTACGAACTGTGATGCTTTTATAATTAAACAGAATATTTTTTGTTCACTTAATGGAAGATAGTTGTTATGCAAAGCATGTAAAACCCAAAGGTTTTATAAATAAAAATAATAATGGTACACAAATGTATTTCTTTCCCCATAACTTTTGGTTTTTCATAAAATAAAATGGGCAACTGTGTTTCGAGATACGAACCGCGGATAGGAATGAATTAAATTTGCAAGTCGAGGTATATATGATAAAAAATTGATTCATGTATTCCAAAGAATACATAGAGATAGACAAAATCAAAAAATCTGATCTCAACAACGATCAACATAAAAAATTTGCAGGAATGAAAGAAATATGATTGGGTCACATGAATCAGAACAGAGTAGGGGGGTTAATTAATGCAATGTGATAATACGAGAACTGATATTTCTGAACTGAAAACTATATTATAGTATCATATAAAAGATGATTTAAGAGTACATGTGAATACATTGTACAATCGTTCGCAGTTAGTTAACCCTCTATAGTCCGAATTTTGTTCGTTTATCAGAAAAAGGAGCTACGATTGCAGTATTTTACTCTGATCGCGAAATTTTTAAAGTAATAATTGCTATAGATGGACTGTGGTATCATTACACTAATATAGTAACAAAATTTAATAGTACAGTGACAACTAAATGAAATAAATTTTTTTAAATATAAATACACGAGTATTTAACTCTCAAGTCACACGGCGCCATAGAGGATTAAATTAAAGTAAGTTGATGAAATCTAGTACGGATTAATAATGATTGTTAATTGATATATAAGCATTTCGAGAAATAAATAAATAAATGCAAATGTAATAGCTCTTCTTATACCCTTACACTAAGTTTTCTCTAAATTCACAGTTTATTTTTCAGAAAGTAGAAAAATTGTCTCCATGTACAAGGTGAGTCTCGTAATACGATGACTTAAAATACCTCCTAAGTTATTCGTTGTACGAAAAAATATTTCAAATAAAAGTTGCATGGTATCAAGGGGAACATACATTGCTCTAATTAGTTTTTTATTACCTTATTTTTTTAGCGAGATACTACGGTCACCTTCAGCTTTTTAAATAGAATGTCTAATATTTTTTCTCAAATTCGGATAAATCGATAAATTTTTGGTAAAAAAGTATGATGATGCAAAGTGGGACTTAAAATGAACAATTACCGAGATATTTTTAAAACAAGTTTCAATTCAAGTGGTGTTCGAAGCGCTGTTCATTACAGTCAATGCATAATTGAATTATGCACCTGCATAATGGAATTATTAATGAGCGAAAAACATTTTCCAGTATTCCTGTAGTTATTGCCCCATATGTACTAATAATACGTTCTCGCATATCTTCGGCTGTCATTGGTGGCTCGCGATAAATTTCATTTTTTACTGTTCCCCAAATGAAATAATCGAGCGGCGTTAAATCTGGTGAGCGAGTTAGCCGACCAATGTTACCGCCACGTCCGATCGACCGATTAGGAAATATTCTAATTGATACTTGCCGTGATTGCCGAGCATAATATGTTGGACAGCCGTCACGTTGATACCACATTATTTGACGTATGAAACATGGTACATTTTTTCATAGGCTTGGCAGTGTTGTAGACAAGAATGTGGAGTATGTTCGACCTGCTACTGATCTTTCAATGAAGTACGGTCCAATGATCTGGTGACCAGTTATGCCACGCCAAACATTCAAATTCCACCGGCGTTGGTGGTCAACTTCACGAATCCAATGTGGATTCCCTGTTGCCGAATAATGCATATTTTTCGTAATAACACTTCCGCAATTTGTGAATGTGGCTTCGTCCGTCCATAAAACGGTCTGTGCAAATGTATCATTTGAATCTTGCATCTGGTGCAAAAATCACTCGTAGAACTGGTTTTCATATTAATGATTTCTAACATTTAATTTATCCCTCTTAAGAGGGAACATGTTTACAAATGTGACCTGCCGTCGTAAAAAATATCGTATTAAGAATCACTTTGACTGAGCGTATTTCCTAACAGAAGATTATTAATTTGAAAATATTTCAATAATTATTCATTTTAAGTCCCACTTTGCATAATACTTTTTTACGCAGAATTTATTGATATATCTGAATTAGAGACAAAATACTAGACATTCCATTTTAAAAACTGAAGGTGATCTTAATATCTGGCTGAAAAAGTAAGGTAGTAAAAAACTGATTGGAGCAGTGTATGTTTCCCTAGGTACCATGGAACTTTTGTTTGAAACCTTCTTTCGTACAACGAATAACTTAGGAGTTATTTTAAGTTATCATGTTAGGAGATTCACCCTGTATATCAGATTATTACTCTTATTCAGACTGTGTCTGAATACATTCTTAAAATTCTCATTTTTTAAACTCGTTAGTTTTACGAATTTACAATTCACAGAAAAGTTTGGTTTTTATTATAACCATCATAAACGATTTATCTTAATAGCACTATCACTTGTTTTCGTTAAAAATTTGAAATTATATACAAGTATAATATGTTATATTATATATACATATATAATATAACTAATAGACATTTATCTTGATAGTATGATCTGTTAATAAATTCGAGACCTTGTTGCATATCTTTGCAAATTATTATCGGCACGACTGTTATATCAAGTTATCGTTAAATACCACACAAGATTACAATAAATTAAAATAAATCTGTAAAGATGTTATGAACACTATAACTATCAAAGCGGTCAAAATGACCGGGTTGCAATTTCTCATAAAAATTCTATAAATTTACAACCATTCAGTTCGGCGAATTTTTCGTGATTTTCTGTGAAAAATATAAGTAAAGATTTATCCTGTTTAATTTATGTATTTTTTAGAATACTTATCATTTTTATTTCTTTGGGTACAAATTGGTCTACTTTAATCGTCAGTAGGTTTACTGTTAAATCTTACATTGCAATAAATTCATTGTATTCGTTTCTGAAAAATATATTTAATAAATTTAAGCAATTCTATCACTTTTAATAATNAAAATGACCGGGTTGCAATTTCTCATAAAAATTCTATAAATTTACAACCATTCAGTTCGGCGAATTTTTCGTGATTTTCTGTGAAAAATATAAGTAAAGATTTATCCTGTTTAATTTATGTATTTTTTAGAATACTTATCATTTTTATTTCTTTGGGTACAAATTGGTCTACTTTAATCGTCAGTAGGTTTACTGTTAAATCTTACATTGCAATAAATTCATTGTATTCGTTTCTGAAAAATATATTTAATAAATTTAAGCAATTCTATCACTTTTAATAATATTGCCAGTAATTTTTCATCAATTCTTTTAACATGCGTTTATAATATTTAATTTTTTTCAAATTCTAAACAACGAATGATCACAAGCATCATATCAAGAAACAATATTTTTTATATTCACACACATTTAAATAGCAGACCCTTGCGGTATTCAGCTGTAGACTTTTGGTAATCATATGCGGTATTCAGTTAAGCGTCTCGCCGAGAAAGCACCGATCAAAAATGTGCTGCTTCAGCACAGTAAAAAGAGCGGAAACAATTGTTCGTACGACGTTTAAAACGTATTTCGTAGAAAAATAACCTTGCCAATTTTCATTCCTAATGTTGCATCAAACGTGTGTATTTAATATTGCGTAACAAAGGAGCTGCGCGACATATTTTGCAAAAGGAAACTACCTTGTCGCTTTCCTTTCTCCGTTTGTACGTAGTTTGTAATTGTCGCCGAGTGGCGACAAGTAGAAAGTGCACAAGGGTATAATTTGAAATTACGGTTAATGCGTACATGGGGGTCGTAATGTACACTTAACGCGGCACTGAAAAAACAGAGACGACAAGAAAGACGCGGTTGATAAGGGCGTAGAAAAAGAAAACGAAGGAAGCGAAATAATGAGAGAAAAGAAGCAAGAAAAAGTACGGAAAACTCCGCTTTGATGGTTTCATTGTTTGATGTGACCCGAGGACGAATAAAAGGACAGACGTTTGAAAGTTTCCAAAAATTTGCAGACCTTACAAATGTTTAATTTGAGTGGATGGTAGTCCAATACATATATATCTTTATATGCGAGCTGACAGATACACAACTTAACGCCGTAAATCGAATATTCAACGAATGGTGGGCACAGAAAATGGTTAAAACAGAGTAAGAAGATCAAACTTTCCGGAACAATTCTTCAAGGCAATCGCCCTATGTCCGTTTTCGTACTAATTCTTAACTACAAGGTCAATAGAAATTACAGAGATTGCAATGAAAGATTGTAAACTTTACGCATAATTTGCTTGAAAATCGTGGAAAAATTTAAAAAAAGCGTTGAAAAAGGTAACTCGAAAACAACTGGACAGAAGTTACGTCGCTTTTTCTCAAAACTTTTTAATGTATATCAAACGGAATTTTTTTCTAGCTGTTCCGAAGGTTGAGCAAAGCGAGCGCCGCGACTGAATTATTTCTAGCGTGGTAACAGAACGACGCTACGTGACCATAACAGAGAAGACAGGACAAAAAAGTTTCGATGGAACATGAACAGTGTGTAGATCGCGTTCCCGACCCCGCAACGACGAAGAAGACATTCGACGAAGTTTCGAAAAAGTCGCAAATTCTAGCGCGCGAAAAATGTTACCGAGCATTCATCTTGGACCCTCATCAAGAGAAGTCTCGGAGGGTCTCTTCTAGTCGTTACGGGCTGTCACGTTGGGTCACTCAAGGGTCAACGACACCCCGAGGAGCTCTCGCAGCTCGTCGGTCATCTACCGACGAGTTATGAGGCTGCCTGCTAGCCGTTGTTTTCGCAATTCACCTTTAATACGTCTCCGGGCGCTGCCATTATCTTCCGTCACCGCGTGCAAATTGTACTTGCCGGCTACTATGCCATATAAACGGTCCGGGAAACCTGCCTCTCCTGATACCAGGACAAACCTACCTACGACTACAAATTACGAACCACATATTCGCATTTAGCTGTTCATTAGGGAGACAAATGGCCGGTGATAATTTGAACGCTCCGTTTATAACGACTATTCTTAAGACATTATACGTTTCAAGCGTTTCTTTTAACCGCGTGAATAAAATAATTACGGAGTTAAATTGGATACGTTTAAAGTATAAGAATTTATATTTTTCTTACAAAGAATGAGGAAATAAGTTCATTCAAAGGAATGATATGGATCATTAATGATGATACAACCGTAGTGCAGAATTTTTTTCGGGTGGTCCATAATTTCGTGCAGATTTCATTTTGTAATGAAATATTTCATCCGATAACACTTATTGGTAATATGTTACATTCCCCATTCGATAGTGTTTGTTTTTTTTATCGAAATTGTTGTGGAACTTTGCGTTTCACATTAGTAACGTTAAAATTTGAATTACAAAACGACGAACTCTCAAGTGAATAAAGACGAGTATCTCCGACACGAGTTGTTCTATGATTTTAATCGCGGTTTCAAAAGTGCTGAGGCCACTCAAAATGTCTGTGTTTGTATGTAGTAAGAACTATGTTGTCACTGAAACAGCAAAAAAATTGTTTTTCTTTTCAAGAAGGGCAATTTTGTCCTCAATGACAAACCGTACTCTAGATCAGGGATGAGCAACCCGCGACCCGCCATATTTTNTCCGACACGAGTTGTTCTATGATTTTAATCGCGGTTTCAAAAGTGCTGAGGCCACTCAAAATGTCTGTGTTTGTATGTAGTAAGAACTATGTTGTCACTGAAACAGCAAAAAAATTGTTTTTCTTTTCAAGAAGGGCAATTTTGTCCTCAATGACAAACCGTACTCTAGATCAGGGATGAGCAACCCGCGACCCGCCATATTTTCACGTGCGGCCCTTCAAAGATTTTACATTTTGACTTTTAAAAATTCCCACAATGTCCCGCAATCTCATTGTAAACTAGGCGTGTTAACTTAATTTTTGGAAATGATGCCGACATTATAGATATCTATTAATGAGTGTTTTATTTTTGTAATTTTTTATACTAGGTTTACTTTGTTAATAAAGAGATAATTTTAGTTCATCGTTCAGTATTTGTATTATCACAAATTTCTTACATGCAGCCCGTACAACATTTTTTAATTTGTAGCTGTAAAAAAAATGGTTACTCATTCTTGCTCCAGACAATAATCTGGAACTGCGGAAAATTATTTTAAGTCAAAAACCGTTGAATTTTTTAAACGTAGAAGTCAAAAACTATTAGAACATTAAGAAGAAATCAGCAACAGTCGCAGAGTATGAATGAATAAATGAGCAATGAAATTATTAAACATTTTCAAAAATACAATCAAAAGCACGAACTTAAGCATCAACCTAATATTATTCTCAACGTTTTCAATTTTAAAACGTTAAACAAATCGTTTGAAAGAATTTAAACATTATACCGCGTGAAATCTAGCAGCTATAACTGTACCTACTTATTAATTGTAATAGTAAAAATAATACGTATGTCGGTAACTTTCTAATTGCCGATAATTGCAAACGCTTCTTCGCTGCATGCAATTACCTTAAGTAAAGCGTCGCTCAGAAATTCACCACAGTCTCGCGTTGATCGAAAGTATACGTCCGCAAAAAAATTGAGAAAGTAGCGACGCTGAAATCAATGTCGAGTTGGATCATTTCTATTCGCTGCGCTCTTGAACATCGAAATCTCTCGGTTCGATATTACGCTTTGATTCCACTTCTAAATCGAGTTCCTTCACAAGCCTCTCTCTTTCACAGAAAGTTTAAGCATTCACCAACCCCGCCGGTATGCCGTCAACGTCTCGGTCAAGCTTTCTCGAAGTACTTTGCAAAAGCAGTCCTGATGTAACCGCGTAGCTCGAAGAGACAGCTTGTCCCGGTCGACCTTTCCATCGGAACAACTCTACACGAGTCCGATCCGAACTGAATGTGTTTTTGAGTTGGCCATCGGTCGCTCAAAGCGGACAAATCGATATATCACAGCACGCAGTACGCGCACTGCGCCGCGGAAAAGTGGATTTCGATAACCTGGGGACGCTCTATTGCATTTTTATTTAGTTTCACGGGCATTAAGGGCCAACCTAATTACCGCGCGTGACGCGCTGGATGGAACGGCAAAGTGACTGGGGAGAGGGTCGAAAAAAAGACACGATCGAAGGTAGGCTTGCGAGGCGGTTATGAAAACAGGACAAGAGGGAACCGAATTAAGTGTCTCGCTCTCGAGTATCGAACGGCAATTAGATTTCCCCTCCTTCGCTCTCGGTACTTTCGCTTCGTCTTCTAAGCGCAGCTTACTCCTATAATTAGCAGCCAGGTCAAATGAATACGATTAATAACCGGGCATATTAATCGATATCGTAATTGATCGCTGTAGAAGCTGTTCAGGGTTGTACGAATAAATTTATAGCCACGATGGTTTATCGCCGACCCGTACGCGATGATGCTTTGACTGCGGTAATAGTTGACATTCATTCGAGTAGATGCTTCGTTAAATCTAAACACGAAATTTGACGTTTCTATGTATTGCAGCGTCATAATTGTAGCTACAGTTTCGAACAGATTATATACAGTTTCAGAAATTTATGCTTCCAAGTATCGATAAAAGCTCTTAGGAGGTTTGTAGAATTTGATTAAAATTAAAGTAAAATCGAAGTAAGAATGTATTTGCAGTACAGAATTTGTGAATAGAAGATTTACGTTTAAGTAGTTATTTTTATTTATGAGCTACGAAGATTGAAGAAAAAATATGAGGAAATCGTTTATCTAAATAATCAATGGTTGAAATAATTGATATCATTTTATCGAAAATTTTTAACACTTTATGTTTGTCGCTAAAACAAAAATACAACATTAACTACGGTTTACACGAAATTCTCTACGCATAAATTCATACGAAATAACTGATCTGAAAATAATAGTAATTTTACGTTGAATCTCTCCGTGGTTGTACACCTGTCGATAAAATTCTATTAGTAACCGATTATCTCGATGAAATTTGGCAACATCAAATAAAAATCAATGCTGCAAAAAAGAGAGATACCAATCATTTTCGAAATTTCCACGAATCCATTATATCTGCAGGTATTATCGACTTGGTATAATGGACGTCGTAACGATCGATGATAGTTATCGCAAAGTAAACAAAAGGATGCGCAAGCGGTTGCTAGATGCTGATACGAGGTCATAGACCGTGCAAGCAACGGCGTCGAAAAAAGAACAGGTATAGATATATCCATAGAAAGAGGTGCGGCTGAAGAAGGCTAGCAAAAGCATAAGAGGGTGCAAGTGGGAGGTACGTCGTGGTGAGAAGAAGGGGGAGTAAATGTTACATAAGATAATGCTCCTCCTTTTTCTCTTTGGCTGCGGACCCCATGGATGTGTCCCTCTAGTCGATATCAGTTGCCCTCGATATCCACAACCCTCGCCTGTGCCTTCAACTTCTACGCTCTTCGTGTTTTCCTATATGTTCTCCTCCACAGGCCTATCCCCAGGCCCATTATCCTACTGCGTCTCCCTCAGCTACATACAAAGTAGGTGAGTATAAGATTTTCCATTTAGCCTACGAAATGACCTCGCTGCTATGGTGACAGGGACTCGAAATCGAATGATTGCTAAAATACATAATTAAATATCGAACATTAGGATTTTAGAAAAAGGATTCAAGTGATTATTTTCATTCTGTATAAGATTTTATCTTTATAGGGTAAGTTTGTTAATTTTGAAGCGGATCGTGCTTAACTTCCATTTTACGTAACATTATAAATAGATATAAAATATTTTTATGCTAGCAGTGATTTGTTAGCAAGTGTAAATACTTAAATTAATTTTTTATCATTGTTTTAAATATGATTTTGAAATGAAAAATAAGAGATTTGTACTATCAAGTACATTTTAACGTGTATACGGAACGGTGCTTATTTATTTGTATAAATGTTGTTATTAGTAATATATAATTTGTTAATGTATTTGATATTTTCTGTAAAACTCGATTCTTAAAACGTGAAAATGTTCCGCTAAAGTTTCAATTTTAATTTCGCTTACAGAAGTATTCTACAGAGAGTTTTATCAAATACAAATATAGTTTTTCTAATAAAATATGCAATGTTGAATCGATGTTACATGTTTCGTTATTAAATACGTAAAATATATGACTTGTATTTGCGCAAACTTTATTTTTATGCTACTCGTGAAAAAGAAAAAATTTTATTCCGATTTCGAAGTAATTTCTCGACAGTATCGTAGTATTTCAAAATAGAAGTTTACTACATTTACTCACGCACTATGACTAAGTTATAATAGATAGTAAATCTGTTCAATGTTTGTCGAGTTTTTAATAGGTAAAGTGTAAAACCTTGACAACTAAAGCACAAGAAAGCTTTATGTTCTCCGGAAGTACCGGTAGCTTTGATCCATCGTAATACCTCTATCGATGGAAACGTGCCACTTTCGTAACTTCAGGTATTACTCAATATCTTCCTTAATCTTTTTCTCTACGACACTTTGTATCAGCACCGCCGAATATTTTCAATGCTACCGACTTGGGCCATGATTTATGTACACGAGTGTGCAACATATGCGCAAACAAGCATAACTTTTCTACATTATTCTTTTCGTCATGGTGTATCCACACCGATATCTAAAATATGCATATTATAATATGAACAATGTAACACTATCCAACTCATATGCACCGTTGTAATTTGTTTTTTCTATGCAACGGTTCCTTTGCACTCTGTCAGTCTTCCAGCGACCAACACGGGAAATAATGTACAATGTTCTGGCTTCAACAGTGAACAGAGATTTTGCGTTTTCCAACCTGATGCATCTCACAATTTGTTAAACACTCGATCGATCATTTTCCAACATTCTTTGACAGACGCGTTTAACCGACATCGTGTTAACATCGTGTTGCGTCTAGCGACTTAAAGAATTCTGGTTCTTTAAAACGATAAAAACTTCTCAACTTATAACAAATGGAAAACAGAAAAAGAAGGTAACCTGTTGTAGAAAGTTGAACGGTAATTCTAAACTTTAATGCGTGTTTCACGAATATTTATCAAAACCGTTTTCTTGCGTTATATTTTTAATTGATAAAAGTGAACACAGAAATTTAATAATAGCCCGATTATCAGATAAATATACACGAAACGATTACACCAACAATAACATTACAGATAACATAATTATTTGCAGATAACAATATGTACGTGTAACATGGAATACAGTCACGCAACGATAGTGCGATATTATTTTTACAATAACCTGCCGTTACCTTGTTCGTTCACCCCATCCTCTAAGCATGTAAAAAAGACAAAGGCCTTCATCGCACCTGACCTCGCCGCCATTTTTGTCTTCCTCCCACCTGGTAGGCAGTAGAGTCCACCGTAATCACGAGAGAAAGCTAGAAGGGGAGAATGTTCGTAGACAAGGGGGATACAAGACGCTTTTTTTTTTGTGTATCAACTCACGAATACACGTAGCTCACGGGACGTAGAAGCGGCCGCGTGCATAATATATGAGTGACGCGAAAGCCCGTCATTTCAAGCCGCACGGCCGCTTTCCTTTTGTGACATCGATCTGGTGGTGTCTCAATAATTCAACGCGGGAACAGCGCAAGGCGCACAAGCACCACCGCCATTGCCGCGGCCAGCGGTATCGGTGTACCATCACCTGCATCACCATCGGCTACACGAACACCCTCTTCGATGTTTCTTAGTTCCTTTACCCTTTCGATACGCTGACCGTTCGTTCCAAGTCGAGAACCACCTCGAGAGCTCTTGATATTTTTCCTCTTTCCTACTCCCAACCCGACTATTCTTCTCATACACCAATAAGATCTCATCTGAGTTGCGCAATCGGACATGTCAAACCACCCCTATTCCAGCCTCCAACGTTGAACCACCCAGCAACCCTCTTTCCTCGTTCCTATCCCTCCCACTTTTGCGACCCTCGTGCCACGCGACCTCGACAATACCGCCCTGGCGTCCGGCTGTCACTGACAACCGACCACCTCTCAACTGACGACAAATTAACACTAGACTTGTGCAAGCTGCATACCTGCCGCACTGGGCTTTAATGTCAATGTGCGTTTTTCATCAAGTACGAGTATTTTCAAAATGGAAGAAATCGATGAACGTCCAGTAAAATTTTTACGATCGAGTACACAAAATTCTCACGTTTTGCGTTTTAAAGTCCATGCATGGTGGATCGTAAATAAAAAAAAAAATAGATATCAACTTTGAAATCATTTTGAATTCGATAAAAATTATACGAAGTATTAAGGATACAAAGTTTTAACCGACTAATATTATCTGATAAAAATTGATTTCATAAAAAAGAGGGAAAAGGTGTACGGTTTAGAAGCACAAAACAATAAGTGCTCTGTATCTTGTATCTTTTTTAAATTATCTGTTTCATTAATCGGAGAGCGGTTAGCCTCGGTTCGACAAAAGATAGGAAATATATGAGGCAGCTTGTACAGCATATCGTAATATAATGTCGAGCTAACTTAATGCCCTGCGTTGGAAGAAGGGAAGGTAATAAATTATAAAAATGTTGTTTACATGGTCGAGTGAAAAATAATCGTAAACTGTAAGCAATGCAAGGTAACGGACTGCAAAATAGGATGCAGTTATTAAAGGAGAGGAGGCAGAAATTTGAAAATTATCGATTCTTCTTTCGATTCATTCGAGTATGCCATGTAATAAACTTCACACGCGAGTACGCGTCATTAGTAGGGGAAACAACGTGGCGCATTTTTTATATATGGATGTTCACGATCGATTGGCCTCGTTTGTCGGTTCGTTGGAAAAAGTATAAAAATTTAATTAGAATGACAATGATGTAACGTTAACGTTGCCCAAGCTCCGACGCTCACGATTTTCCCCAGGCTGGTAATTAAAACCGCCAAGTAAAACGAAATTAACGACGAAGTGAAATGTTTTGCTTCTCTGTTCGTTCTCATTAACGGGAATAAAAATTTTGTTCGATAACGTGTTTCGAACAGCGATTACAAGGATAAGGTTTCGTCAATGCTTAAGTTCGAAACGCTTAATTTTATTATTAGTACGTTACCTTAAATCTTGGCTTGTGTTTCACGTAATTAATTTGCGATGAAATATTAGAAATAGATTTTAATTTTTTTTTAAAGCTTTGAATTGAATCGAATATTACATTTTTGCTGTTAAAAATTAAGCACAACAATGTATAATGTTTTGTTTAAATCTTCATTGTGTTTTTAAAAAAATAATTGTTTTATAAGTGAATGTTTTGCTTTGAAATGTAGTTCTTGTAATCGTTTTGGAAATATTTGTGGGTAAAACTCACTTTATTAAAATAACTATCAGGGTGCATAATTTCCTGAAATTAGATCTAGTCAGATTATGTTCATTCCAATTTAGGTTTGGTATCAGTATCTCCTAATACGAAGCCATAGATTTTTCTTGCCTAATGAAATCTAATTTACTTTAGATCTTAATCAGTGTATTTAAAAACCACCAAGAGCCACTCTAATTATACAGATAACTAATAGCATTTGGCGTCACTAAATCCATTGGATCGATATCATCGATTAATGTTTGTAAAGATGTAACGTACAAAATAAAAAAAATAGGGAAATTCACAGATTTATTAGATTAGCGACAAATATGAGTTAAAACGTATCGCGATACGTTTTACCAGCTATTATCATTTATATTAACACATTCGCAACGACTGATATGAATTCACGTCTCCGCAAATTCTTTTAAAGCTAAATTGTAATATTTAATTTTCAAGAAGTAATATTTTCTATATTCGCACAAAAAATAACAGACCTTTGTCGTATTCAGTTACAGACTTTGGAAAATTACAAAAATTAGTCTCGCCGAAAATCATCCGTCGCGAATGTGTTAAATAGACAGAAAATATCCGTTGAATTAAAAAATTTCTAATTTCAAGTCTATCACAGACATATTTTAAATGCCGATAACTTCTTCCACGATCAAGATTCATTTTTCGTTAAAACACTTTCCATTAAAAGAACCAAAAAGGAGCTGGAACTACGATTTTTAAGCTGCCTCTACCGTCTGCAAGAAATTCGAGACGCTAAGGTACTTTAGCGCACTTTGTACGAGAAGCCGATTATACAGCTCGTTAAGTCTCATCTAAGAAGTAACACACTCATTTTACTTAACAATACGCTGAGAACGACAATAGAAACGACAATCGGAATTATCGAAATGTAAGACCTACGATAGCTGAAGACTTCTCAAAGTACGAGATGTCGTTTTCTTCCGACGTTATTACCAATAATGTTTAAACAATTTCTGAAATATTTCAAAGCGTGCAACATTTTGTTATAAAATAATATTTAAGGGAAACGAAACTATCATGGAGCGCGTTGATATTAGAGAGAAATTGAAGTAGGGTAGAAAGCTGAAGCGGAACGAAACGATTCTTTGTTCTCCCCTCACGGTGACGCAGTTATATAATTCCATTATTTATAGCCAATACTCGGTAGACTGGGGGATGAAGCGAAAGGAACGAGACCACGGCTTAGCCTAATTAATTTAGGAACTCCCAATGTCCGACTGTTCTTCCGGGAGAATAGAATTTCGGAAAACCCTCGGTACCGGCATTGTAGTACTTTCAGCATAAGTTTCATGTTCCAACGGGCAAAACAATTATGTAATCTAAAACATAATCTTGCTACGTTTTTTTCTGAGCTCGACATAATTTTGAACAAGATAATGCAATTACGTAACGGAGATAAGGTATAATATAATATTTAGAAAAGGTTAGATATCTTGTTTTCAAAGCATCCTATGAAAATGTTTATTCTAAAATATTAACTGGAATACACCTTTATGCGATTATGTTACATACATACACNTCTAAAATATTAACTGGAATACACCTTTATGCGATTATGTTACATACACTGGACCGTTAAAAATTATCGTATTATATAACAAAACCCTTTTGTTGCTACAAGAAGATAATTTTAGTGATCTGTACGTAGATAGTTTCGAATTAAAGCAGTTAAAGAAGTTAGAAAGATTAACGATAAATATTCTATAAGTACGTTTTGCTTACTAAATTCTCACTTTAGACTCCATCTCTTTCACCCTGTAGATTCACGTTCTAAACCTTTCGTGTTCGCCATGCTTCATTCATAAGACGAGACTTTACATTTATAGTCGTCGCTTAACCTCTACGACATACACACGTACGCCTAAACACTAATTTTCTGAACGTTCCATCCACGCTTCTCTGTTTAAAGCGTTTTCATATTTATAATATATTACACTTTATTTTTTCTTAATGCAATGACCTAAAGTCATTACTTTATTTTTTTTTTATTTTGTACTTTAATGTTTGCAATATTACCACACGTATGAAATGCATTACTTGTGAAACATTTTTTGATATCGTGCGAATTAACGTTAACACAGAAGTCGAAAGACAGGTTTTTTCGTCAGTTAAATTTGTTGCAGGAGCTATGCAAGTCCACCGATGTAGATGAAAGAGGGATAATAGTTATATTGTTAATTCTAACAGTTACAGTTGTTTCACATGCCCTTTTAATTATTGCACACATTTTTATAAAAGAAATATAGATTATAAAAATGAAAATAGTCGAGATACAAAGCAGACTTCAAGTAGTAATAATTTTGAAAACGGAAAGATTAAAAAACAATTAAAAAATTGGAATGCGACAAATATTTCTAAATCTCAACACAAAAGAGGAATTATTTTACTTGACTAATATGCATTTTATAATTAAAAAATTCACAAATATTTTATTTTTTCTTAGAAAAAGTAATCTGTATTTTGTTGTAATATGTAATTTTCTCTGTCATTTTCGTGCCGCGTAAATTTCAAAAAGTGTCGATTACCTTCTATTATATTAAGTTGTTAAATAATTTTAATAATATTGTTCTACTAAACAAGAGAAATAAAATAGATATTATTCCTGCAACTAAATTGACCGTTTTACGTAGGTCCATTTTTCAAAATTAAAAAGTTTAACTTTACTAACAATCGTCCATGAACTGTTTAATAGAAAATGTATCCTTCTTTGAAATCGATGAGTTTTTGCACTTCGATATAGAATCAATTATTATTAACACTGTGTTCACATTAATTCCCACAATACTGTAAGTAAAAAAAATGTGTCCACGGTTCTAGTATTTTAGAAAACGAATATATAATGATACTTTGATTAAATTAAAGAATAAATCAATTATAAATGCGTGCCGGTTAGAAAAGCATATATGCGAGATTCAACTGTAGATACGTGCATATAAAAGTTGTTCCACCTCGTACAGCCGGTCTAACTTTTAACACACCTGGACTAACTTCGATATATCTCCCCTTCCCTTTCTCCCCGAAGCTCACCCTTGGAACATGTGATGTCTGTTAATTTTTTTCCCCCTTTGAAACGCTCTACCCTGTCTTCTACTCTGCTGCGCTTTTTCGACGTTCAATCGGTCAGTCACTGATTGAAGCTCAATCGCAATCGATGCTTTCCACTTTTGCCTTCTGGCTTTTGAGATAAAACGCAGCATTCTCGATACTCAGCTTGGACTTTCAACAGGTTAACGGTGTTCGATGAAAATAAATGACTAATCAGTTGCCATTTCTCGAACAGAAATATGATATTCGCGACTCATTTCGTTGAAATTTTATTGAAACGAAGTGATTATGATATACGGAGTATAGTAAAATGAAATAAACGGAAATCCATGTATAGTATTCCATGTACACTCTCGTCTATAAGTCACTCAACACTTGTAAGTTATGAATAAAACGTTTATCGAAATAGAATTTTATTAACCCTTAACGGACGTAAGTCACCTCTGACGTGACAACAGTACTTTGTCGATGCGGTCGTATGGCACGTATGAAGTGACAAGACGATCGTGTCGAAAATTAGTTCTTTTATGTTGGAAATTATTCAAAAAAATATCATATATTGAAAACTTACAAATAATTATTTGAAA
Organism: Ctenoplectra terminalis; assembly: GCA_019453375.1. Lineage (NCBI taxonomy): Eukaryota > Metazoa > Arthropoda > Insecta > Hymenoptera > Apidae > Ctenoplectra > Ctenoplectra terminalis. The sequence goes on along the minus strand of SMSQ01020242.1, from coordinate 34,098 downwards.
CTCATACATTTGCAATACTCCTTCAAAAAATAAATAATTTCTAACAAGAATGTTGTTCTTACAATACAGAAAATTTTTTGCCCAGTTACTTGAAAACAACTACAACCTAATAAAAATCATGTATAAAAAGCTAGCGTCCGATAAAGGTTAAAATCTCAAGAAGACAGTATAGTTTCTCTCTGTGACACGAAGAATTCATAAATGTAGGTAGGGAATGTCTTCGTGTATGTGAGAGAGAGAGAGAAAGAGAGACCCCTCATAAAACCTAGGTCTTAAGTTTTCGACCGCACGATTTATATTTTCAGCCGCATAATATGATGGAACCTCGTTTCCAATTGGTTCGGCCTTTAGACGGAAAATAATGTAAAAGAGCCAAGGAAACATAATTTTAGGGAGAATTAGAATTAGAATTATAGAGTTAGAGAAATAGAGTTTAGGTCAACCACTGTAAAAGCATTTCAAACACACGCTACTATTCCTACATAAATAGTAAGAGTATTTTGTACCTGTAACATAAACTTTTCTTTATTTTAAATCTATTAAATATCCGATGATATAAATACAACAAAATCAACACGGTATATTTCCTTTCTCGGAATTTCACGGCGTTCATTGAAAAGTATTACGAGCTGAGAACGTCATTGAATATTATATTTCAGAAAATGTTGAAAAAAAAGCGCCTGCCAATATGAATGCAGAAAGCAATAACGAACAAGAAGAGAGAGATTTGAATAGAGAGTGTCATAAAGCGTAGATGATGAGAATCAGAAAAAGCGGGGTAGTACGAAGAACATCGAAGAGTCATAGACCGAAGGAACGGTAGAACGGGTACCCTGCAACGAATTACGAAGGGTCGCTAATCGCAGACTTGAGTACCGGCAAACGCGGTAAAAGAATCTCTCGTGAATTAGCGGCGAGGGTTGGCTTCGAGTCCGCGATCACATTCACCGTAGCCCGTAGGTTCTTTACAACGTACACGGTATATGAATAATATCTGGCTCGGATATACGTATCGTGATAATATCGTNGTAGTACGAAGAACATCGAAGAGTCATAGACCGAAGGAACGGTAGAACGGGTACCCTGCAACGAATTACGAAGGGTCGCTAATCGCAGACTTGAGTACCGGCAAACGCGGTAAAAGAATCTCTCGTGAATTAGCGGCGAGGGTTGGCTTCGAGTCCGCGATCACATTCACCGTAGCCCGTAGGTTCTTTACAACGTACACGGTATATGAATAATATCTGGCTCGGATATACGTATCGTGATCAGATTTTACGGTATCCTCGGGAGACCAGTACTTCTGCCTATACGGAATCGATATCACCCCTGAGAACGTTAAAATCTACTTCTTTTGCATCGATGTATCTGTATTAGCATTTACCGTACTACAGCGCGCACAGTTTTATATTTCGCACACGTACTCGAACCAGTTTTCGGATACGCGAACAATCGATCATGGAAAGTATCAATTTTCGGAATTCGGTTCCCCAGAGATTTTGAAAAATTTAATAATTATCTTGGGAATCGCATTCTATGCGGCACATAATTTTCAGCGCAATTTGACTACCAGCAACGATTTATGGTGTACATTCGTGTGTGACAAATGGATGAAAAAAGTCATGATGTTGGTGCTATACTTCCAAACCTGACACCACGATTCAAACTGCAATTTTTCTGAAATATTGCCTGCAAAAACGTAAAGCAACGCTGCGCGTAAATATCAGTATCAGTTACGTGGCTATGAAGAATAGTATGTGTTGAAAGGATGTTCCAAAACTACGCTTTTCCGAGCAATGAAATAAAAAAAAAAAGAAAAAAAAAAAAAATTGAAGTTAAGTCCGTAGATGGATACTCGTCCCCTTCACCGAGAAGAATTTCCACACTTATCTTTTCAAGCTTTTTCCGAACAAATGGTTTGGACGTGAACACCAGTTATTAGGACGAATGTGTATGACATAGCTGAGTGGATCCGATGAAGATTCGTGAGACGAAAAGGGTCTGGAAGGGTCAGATAGAGGGCTTAGTCGTTGCACCCGCAACTCGACAGACGAGCCGTGCTTGATAGGGGATGAGTGGACGTCTCGTAGTTAGTCGAGGATCATCCGTAATTTATGGGAGATCGATCGACTTCGCATTGAGCTGCCACCCAGTGACGTAGTCGATCGCGTGAGATTACGTCACGGGATTCTACCGAATTAGTGTGAGCACGTAAGTATAAAATATGTCGGGGCATCATCTATTCCAAACGTTTGTCCTCGCATGTCACAAAAAAATATGACGAATTCGGTGTCTAGGTCGACATAAACGGATGTTTGTCAACAAGATCAAGTATGTCACAGAATATGTAAATATCTTTTGATTAATTGATAACGCATATGTTACTCTTTTTTTCCGTATGTCCTTCTGTGTATATTCATTGCTTGTCAAAACTGTGTATCTTTGAGACATCGTTGAAACTCAGGAAATAACGTCGGTGAATATTTTTGTGAAAGTGATAGATGATAAAGCACAAGAAATATTGTTTTCTCGAGATTTCTTTTTTAATTCTATGACTGTGGAGGACTTTGGGTTTAAACGCTTTGCGTTGACGGAATACTTTTTCGCATACCGCGTATTATATCGGTGTTTGATTGATTATTAAATAGGCATTAAGTTTCTATTATAATTTTTCAGTTGTGCTATATTAAATAGCATCAGAGAACCATCCTTGAGCATATATTATTTGTTTAATACATGCTTAAGAATGTTACATGACGATCTGAACACTTTGATCGTGAAACGCATATACGCTACCGCTCATAAGTATCCGGACACTGATAAATTTGTCACCTTGATCAATTTCTAGTGACAATGCATAAATGTTACTAAAACATGTGAATTAATGACAATTTAATAATTGAAAGTAATATTTACTACTTTCTTAAAGAATCGACACATTGTAAATTGAAATTTTCTGTTAATAAAAAATTGCCAATAGCGTATTAAAGTGAAATTGTAAAAGGACACTAACCATGGTGGAAGAACGTCATTATTTAATTCATAGGTTAGCAATTAAATAACCCAAATATAAAGAACTTTTCAAATAACAAAACAGTTCCATAAGGTTTGACACCTATAGACTTTAATATCATTTTTATTTCATATTAGCTCAGTAATTTATTCACAGTAGTCAATTTCATCCTATCATAATATTCTGATCCATATAACTATAACAATAACAATTAAATAACATCATAAATTACATTCTGTTAAAAATAAGAAAGTGTCCGGATATTTTTGAGCGGCAGTGTATGCATACATAGCAGTCAAAGGGTTAAGATTGTTCGTTAACAATGTTTGTTCCTTTCTCATTTTTTCTTCTATGACATTCAGCTTTGTTTTCCGTTAAATTTAATAAGGACTAAAAAAAGCGAATTTTATGTATTCAAGTAAAAATTAAACAAAATCATGATTTTCTAAATAATTATAAGTTGGATGAACGATTAATAGTGTATTTTTTATTGTGCTTTGTAGTTGTAAATCGTGTGTCATTTTGTATCAAGGTTGATCGCTTAATCCATGACGCCCCAGATCTCTCACTTTCCATATCGACGTTTAAGTTTCGAAGTCCTTTTTAGTACTCATCTTCGTGAGATGAAATTCTCTGAAGTCATCAAAAAGCAACGCGGCCTGGTTCGTTCAAGTTTTCCTTGCCAGCTTTCACTTGGTCCCTTTCTCTGCCTATTCCCATCTTCCCCTTCATCGCTGAGTAAATACTTTGTCAACAGTTTCGAAAGATGGTGTGTCTCATTGATATTTCTGTTGACAGAGGCAATTTGCACTATTACGGAAAACGAAGCAATTTTCAAACACGCAAATAATGTTCCAGTTCGTTCGTATTTATGATTAAAAATAAATGAGGTTACAACGAATGAAACGGTGAATAAGCAAACCTGGTCTTCGGATCGCGACAATGTGTTAGTTATACTGAAATAAGTGATTGAAGATCACTGAATATTTACGTTAAAAAATACGAAATTACGTTCGAAATTTGCTACCTGATAAGAATTGTACTTTTATATTAATAATATTTATACCATACTCATTAAAATTACACTGAAATTTATTTTTCAACAAATTAGTAATCTGTATACCAAACCGATACAAGTATTTAAATTTACATTATTCTCATTTTAAAAGTTCCAATTCCAAGCTGTAATTTATACGTTTCTCTTTCCTTTAGTTACTGTGAAACGTAAAATAAAAAACTACAAATTCTTTGGAATTAAACGCTTAAACGATTTGCCTTTACCGCGTTGAATTCAAAGATTATCAAACAATTTAAATATTCGTAGAACGTATAATTAAAACGATAGGATATCGCCAGTCAGAAGGAAAGGTTCCACCGAGTTATTTGATAAAAAATCCTGCGATGAATCCAAAATCACATCCCTGGAAGTCGCTTCATTGGCACAGTACAGCTCCGTGTATTTCATCGGGAGACCGATCTTTCGCGCGATATACTCGAAAGAAAACGTGCTTCGTTAAAGCCAGTTTCGTCTCCGAGAATCATTCGTTCTCGGGCCGCGCTTCATCTACGGCCCGAATTGGTGCAGAAGCGGCACGGCCGCTATCCAAATCCGCCATTATCGGAACTCTTGCCGCCTCAGTAGGTACCTACTCGTGAAATCGTCGATGGCGGAAAAAAGACGAAGGAGAGCAGAAACAGAAGAGAAGGAAGACAGGCTGAACGAAGAACGAAGGAAAACGGAGAGGCAGCGGGAGAGAAAGACAGGCATAGAACGTCCGTAACGTCGGAAGAGCCGGGAGCAATTTCCGGTGGCTTTTGTGCGCCCTTTAAAAACGCGAGCTACGGGGAATGCCGAGAGGGTGGAGAAAAGGGGTAGCGAGGAGAAGTCGGTAGAGAGTTTTGCGAATGTACGTACGAGTGGTCCTTCTGGACCAACAAATCCCTGGGCGAAGGAGGGAGGAAGTCGAGAGGTTAACTGCAGGTCCTTTCGCGTTCTTCCTCTCCATTCGCGTGCTTTATATTTCCCTTTTCCTTCGTTGCGTTCTGATCCGAGTTTATCTCCTTATACGGTTCCGAGTCCACGGGCAAACGTATTTCGACTCGGAATGACTCTGATAATGAGGGAAATTTCAATAACCTTCGGAATAGTGAATGGCCCCCTTCAGGATAATGCGTTGCTCATCGACCAATTTTTCAGATTCTTCCACTTCCTATGTGTTAGTCCGTGCTTGTATTATCTACACGCGTCGTGGCCAAAATTATTTACCGAAATTGCAAATCTCGCATAAAAAAATATCTGTCCATCGAAATGTTCACCAAATAGATATTTGGTACCGTTACAACCGTAGGATCGTACAGAATGGAAAAGTTATGTCTAACGTTTCCCCCCGCAATGTTTCTTATCTGTTGATAGCTTCTCGTGTCTTTCTCTGACGTCATAACACCATCGATACGATTTGTCTTCTGGGACCTATTGACCAGAAGAAAGAAGTTGTTTCTTTGATATTTTTTGTATCAGCTGAAATATATATTTATATGCTCGTATTGTTATTACATGGCATGAAGAAAACACTGTTTTAAAAAAATGTAAGGTTTTTCAGAATTAACCACTACATATGCATAGAAATTATGGAATTTAAATGCTTCTTGAAATTTCTTATTTTTTCCTTCGCGTATATTACTGTTAAATTCTATTTAACTTCGATTATCGCCAAGCTTTCAAAACAGGGTTTTAAAATTCATAAAATTCGATCGATTTAAGTTCTCACAGTTTATCGAGTAGATCTTGTTACAATCGTAGACGTAATTAAACCTGAAAATTGTACCACACGTATCTCGATTCTTGTATACGTTATTGATTTTAATTTACACGTTATAAACAAGTAACTTAATATGCACGGTAAATAATTTTGACAGTCTCTAAAGTACGTATAAATGGCATCTCTGCGGTACAGTACTACTAACGTAGAGATTTTAACGACCGTCTCATCGTGCATCACACGACCGAAAGTTCGCACTGTTAGACGAGGAATAATTGAAACAGAAGAGAGCTGTTGCAACGGTTAATAAAAATAGTCGAAACAACTATCTCGGTTAAGAAAGTTGTTCGCATTGGCTGCCGTTGCTCGTGATCCGTGCTAATAGATATCATTTCATTTCATCTCGCGAAGAAGACGTAAGCCACGAGGAACGTTTTCCTATTACGGCTTCGCTTGGAGTCCCCCTTTTACGCGTAGGGCATACACGTGTGTATATATATATATATATATATATATATATATATATATATATACATATATATATACTTATATATATATATATATGTACCTCTTTCCCAGGGATAGAATCCCGACCCTTAGTACCTTCCAAAGCCTTCGCCTGCCTGGCCGTGTCCCGGTTTTCTTTCTTTTTCGGGGACACCAACATAGGGTCCTAGGAAGCGCTCGCGCGCTTCTTTGATTGGCCAAATGCTATGGGGTTTCATCGATATAAGACGAGATAGACCGAGAGACGATCGAAAGGACAAAGATGGTAGAACCGAAAGACTCAGTTAGGAAGGAAGACAGAGGGTGAATTATAAGGACAGAAGATATAGGCAGCAAAAGGGAAAAGAGGCGGGAGGGGTTGGTGGCGAGGTGGTTAGCAAGGGGATACGGGGTTGGCAGGAGAAGAAGAGAGACGAGCAGAAATGCGAGAGGAAGAGACGACACGAGGGAAAGGGAGACCGAGATGGACATATATCGGCTGCTAGGAGGGTGCGTGGGCTTTCTCTCAGAGGGTGCGTAGAGTCAAAGAGGGGGACATCGAAAGGAGAAAGGGCCGTCAGGGTCGCAGAGGGGTGAGGGTGAGGGGATAGAAGAGAGTAGGGGGAAGTAGGGGGAGGGGCAGAAGGGGGATGGCGGTCGCGAGGGTGGGTAGTGGGGGATGAAAGGGAGAAAACTAGAGGGTGCGTGTAGGCCTGGGGAATCAGTCGCGGACGAGCTGCGTTCAGGGTTTTATCTGTGGCTCTGTCCCTTCCGTCTCCTTCGCACTTTCGTCGCGCGTTCTTTCCCTTTTTCCCTTTCCCGAAAGGACGCTCCGCTACGTACGAACTTACACGTATACACACATACATATCTACGTACGTCCACGCGAAAGCCCGCGTACTTTATCCGAATACGTGTTCGTGGAATATCGTGGTAAAAGCGTGCACCGGAAAAAACGAGGGAAAGAAGAAGAAGAATGCGGAGATAAACGGAGACAGACCGTGTTACTTTCATGCAGTGGAAAATCGCGGCCGGAAACACGTGCAATATAACGACGCTTCGGAGATTCGCGGACACGCGCGGACGCGCGACGAATTAAAATACGTTCATGCTGTCCTGCGCCGTGATCGCGCCGTGATCTTGCATCGTGATATATAATACTACAGTGAACCTCGCTTTTATTTATTCTGTTCCGTTTCTTTTTTTTTGTGATCTTGTGAGGTGAAAACTCAGCCCGAAACATCGCGCAGTTTATTTTCTTTAACGGAATCGCTTACGCGCGCGCCGAAACTGTCACCAATGGTTCATATAGTGGAAGTTGTATCGTCGCGTCGGAACGACTTACAAATGGTGAGTGAACATTCTTCGAATGGTCTGACGAAATGTCTGCGCTTAAATTTATATATTTTTTTGTTTACATACACTGTGTCTGAATCTCACGAAAATAAAACTAAACATGTTAAACGTGGCGAATAAAACATTGAATGTAATAACTCGAGTCTAAAAGTGGCATACTTTATTAAAATTAATCCAACGAAAAATAAAGAACAGGGGATATTTAATATAATGAAAATATTTTTCGCGTAGGTGATGTTTTCTTACGAACATCAAGAATCGAGTCACGAAGTCGTTTGCAACGTATGACTAGCGCAGGAAATGCATAGCACGATCGTAAAAACCGAGTTGCCGGTTCCGCTGTATAGACGCTCCGATAGACGGGCGCGAAAATACATGGATCTCTACGAGTTTACGAGGGACCGCAGATTTTTATACACGTCCCTCTTTATATCGGTCGCTCGCTCACGCATCGAACCCGTAAAAGATTTTCGTGCGTCTGTTTACGCGCGGTTATTTCTGGCGGCATGTGCGCAACCGTTACGTTATATGTATCCATATGTTGTACAGCCTGTACGCGGAACGTTTACAATAGTACCACCTCCTCTCCCCACTTTTGCATACAGACAGACATAACGCACGTGTGCACGCATACGTGTCGGAGTGCATTAGGCGCACGTACGTGCGGACGCACGCGAAGAAACGCAGCTGCTCGATAGCGGGCGTGTCTATGTTCCGGTTTGCCTCGAACGTGTTTGATGGATCCAGCGAATCTTTATCAACCGATAGATAACGCAGCTTAACCGAACTTCGATCTACGTGGCACTTGTTACAACAGGACTCTAACTTTTTTATTGAGTGGAACGAGATAAAGCGAATTGTTTCCACCGTTAACCTAGAACTTCCCGTGCTTCTTTTGGACGTACCAAACGATTTCTCAATATTTCAGTCGAGATATTGGTTTCTCTCTGCAATTGCGTTTCCCGAGTTCGAGTAAAAAGTAACCGATACAAATTAGCTGCTTTATCGTAGTAATGAAATACTGGTAACACTAGAAGCACAATTTATCACGCTTCGCTATTATGGAAAATAAATTACCATATAAGGAACTTATTGGTTAATTTTATATAATAAATGATACTTGAAATATTTTTCAAATTGTTTATTTTAAGTCCCGTCATTGGTGACTCAGTGTGTGTTCCGTGTAACGTTAGGATTTTGTAATTTTATATTAAAAAATAGTGAATAATTGTGATTTAACGTTATTGCATCTCGACAATTATAAATATATTTCTGGGAAATCTAATTAAAAAATTTAATTCCAAATAAGGAGCGCGATGGATATAATGATTCAGAGGATTTTGTTCAAATTATAGGCACAGAGAGATACTCCGTTTTTACGTAAATTTGCGACCTACTTGCCGAGCGAAATAAATTATCTCGGATAAGCGATATACCTTCGGTCGGTGGTTTCACGTCCATTTACCTGTCTTCCTGTCGATCGGAGCTTCCTTCGCGTTCACGTTACCCATCCTATATGTGCGGTACGCGTTTGTATCGGAAACGTTGAACAGAACACATGACGGGTTCTCACGAGAAGGCGGGTCGGTGTTGATGCAGAGACGTACATCAATTAATGCAGCAGCACACGTGAATGTGCCAGCGCATAACGCCGTGGTAATGTAGCTCGCCACATGGTTCGACTGCTTTGCTTGGCTCATCAATCCTAAAACCAGACCACCCGTTCTCCAACTTACACACAGCGCTGGACGGTTCTCTAAATGCATTCAATTATAGCTTAACTGTTATTGTTATAAATTATTACCAAGTAATATGAAATTTATTTTTATCAAGGTTATTTTTCTACGTTCCATTGAAATTTTTTTATAGACGCGATACCAATGTATCGTCGAAAGTTTACAGTATTGAAAATTGTCGATAACTATTCATTTAACCTAAATTATTTTTATTCACGATCATTGCATTAACGTGTTATAAGATAATTAATGTATTTTAAAAATGTTGTTCCGAGTTGGAATAAAATATAACGAACGTATAAAGACACGTGAATGATTTAAAATTGAAGCGATTAAAATAACACTGCGAGTAGAGTAAAGTATACAACTTATCTACCTAAAAGAAAAAAAACAATTTGCAAGCAACACTGCATAAATGATACAAAACTGCGTTGCATAAATGATACAAAATTCACATTGCCGTGAGAAAGGTGACCATGTACGATATTTCACCGTGTATGGTCCAATGTTACTAATCTATGTGATTTTGTGTCACGGTTTGCCGAGACAGCTGCATTTCACCACAGAATTCAATGATATGCTAGCAAAAGGTCCGCAATTTAAACCGTAAACCGCATACACGTGAAAACGAGACCATGTCAAAAGCAGCATAAACGTTCGTGAAAGTCGTGTCGGTGGTGGTTTTCCAACATCTGTCAGACAGAACACTAGCAACAACACCGTGTCAACGTAGACGTCGGTATCGTCGTCGTCAGCGTCACGAAATAGAGGAACGAATAACGTTTGACATTTAATGCGCACCCAGACATTGGCTTAGATTACAATCGGTGAACGGTGATTGGCCTGGGGACGCGAAAGCTCACTCGACTCGAATGCTCTTTCGGCGGGGCTGTAGCCGGCGTTCAAATATTTGTAGAGTGTTAGGGAAAAAAGTGATCGGGAAGGAGCGGGGGGCAGGTGAATAAAAAAAAAGGAGTGAAAAATTGGATAGGCAGGCGACCGAGTGTTTCATGCCGAAGAGGCGTGGTTGCGTAAAAAATTCAATATCGAAACAGTGCATCATATTCTTCCGTGAAAATAATCCAAACGATCAGTCGTCGGCTAAGGAAACAAGGCTTTACCCTTCGTTAAATATGACTATCTAAAACTTTAATGTGAAATAAGTGAACGTGATACGATACATTTTGGTCAATACCTACGAACGGTTAGAATTTTAGTTGTCGCTTCAATTTCTTGTTTCTATCACTTATTGACATCTCGCGCAATCACGACCTGACTTGTAAATGTAAAACTACCATTACCACACATATGAAGCATGGTTTAACGTATCCGCTGCCAACGTTGAAGCGCTGTAGCCGCAAAACGTCTTGCACCGTGTGCCAGCAGTGACGATATGTCGATAGCGCGTCGATTGGTCACCTCCGTCATATTAACCCTCTGCGGTCGAGCACTCTTTCGATTCTGATTCGCGGCAGGTGGAGAAAAATTTCAATATGGAACGAGATTATAAATTAAATATCTAAAAAATTAGGCAGACAATAAAATAGAAAACAGACAAATGGTCGACGACACTTCGNCAATTTCTTGTTTCTATCACTTATTGACATCTCGCGCAATCACGACCTCGCTTGTAAATGTAAAACTACCATTACCACACATATGAAGCATGGTTTAACGTATCCGCTGCCAACGTTGAAGCGCTGTAGCCGCAAAACGTCTTGCACCGTGTGCCAGCAGTGACGATATGTCGATAGCGCGTCGATTGGTCACCTCCGTCATATTAACCCTCTGCGGTCGAGCACTCTTTCGATTCTGATTCGCGGCAGGTGGAGAAAAATTTCAATATGGAACGAGATTATAAATTAAATATCTAAAAAATTAGGCAGACAATAAAATAGAAAACAGACAAATGGTCGACGACACTTCGCATTGGCGTCTCCTATTCGTTTGTCGCTGTGGAAGCGACAATTCGACATAGGAAACAAATTGTAATGTCGCCGCAGCCGCGACATTCGACCGTAAAGGGTTAACCCTTTGCAGTCTTATGTTGAGCCAGACTCGACATTTTATTTTATTCCATTATTTTCAGTTTTGAGATATGAAACATATTTTTTTATATTAAAATTTAATTCAATGGAAAATTTTCTATACAGATACCTTGGTGGTTATGAAAATATGAAAATATGAAGGTTTAACTAAATTATTGACAGTTTTTAAAAGTAGATTATTGAATATGAACTAGTTGAGCTAAAGTGATGAACGTTATTCGGACCGCAAAGGGTTAAAAGTCGATGCTGTTCCTGGGTGATCAACAACCATTACACTTGGAATCTTCTGTGAAACACAGAGATAGCGCGCGCTCTCGTTTATGTAAATGTATGTGTGTTCGTGTATGTAGGAGTCCGGTTGAAAGTACACGAATCGGTGGCACGCTGCACGTCCCTCACAATTTTGCAGTACCAGGAAATGGATTGAAGCTTAATTTTGAATTTTATCATTATAAACATATAAAGGACAATAACGAATAATTAAATACAGAGTTTAATGTTGACACAACAATGATTCGGAGAAATGATATTCAGTAATTTTAAAGTGATTAATTCATTCTTGTTAATTATGGAAATACTGACGCTGTGAAACATAAATTATAATTCATAAATTATATCGTGCATTATAAGCAATTTAAAATGAACAAACGCAGATGCTCGCCTTTTGAGAAATTATAAAATATTATACTTCGATCACTTTAATTATTTTCGGACGAAAATTAGGATTCTCCGAAAGAGAAACAGCTCAAGCAATGATTTGCTTGAAAGATATATTTTTTTTAACAAACTGTGTTATTGTCGGTAACGTTAAATCATACTAAAACACGCATTTTTTCGACCATACATTTTGCGATGTCCAAATTTACTCGCACATACATACATACATAGCCGGCGCTTATTCCGCAGCGTTATACGACGCGATGTTCAATCGTGCCAGACCTCGCGCTTCACAATAAAACGTGAATCCTATTTATAATCACGATGAAAACACGCAAGCAAACTAGCGTACAGGTAGAGAACCAAGCAATGTTCCAACGTACCGTGGACGCAGGTGCGTGTTTATTCACACTACGGTGCATCGTAACCCAGGTTTCAATATGAGTTATCACGGGGCCGAAGTCACATTGTTTGCCGGCATCAAAAAAGTGACGCTGATAACTCGCTAACTGTGCGATATGGCGGGCAAATTCATTTGGCAATTGTACGCAATACTGTCACGGAGGAAACAATAGAACGACTCTCGTGCGATGATTTTCATGATCGCTCTCATAGATACCTTTCATTATTGATCGCGCGCAAAAATATCAACGATCGGTCGTTAAAAGATAGGAGAAAATCTAGTTAGCGTTCGTCGAACATCAATCGCCTAAATGATTCGATTCATTTTGGAATTTCAATTAATTCGCCAATTAGTTTGGCTAGAATCCATTTAGACGTAATCTGCTAGGAGGCAGTTCGAACCGCTCGCTCCTCTGTGGGATTCGACGAGAACGCAGGGAGAAGTGCATTTGCTTTTGGAGCAGTCGACAAATTAGCTATATTAGCGGTGCCGGCGCGGGTACAGATTTTGCGGAGTACAGTTTCCGGCTGGATACGCGTGCGGCAAATTATTGAAGTTAACTCGAACCAGCCATACCTCTACTGGCGCACACTGATTCTCATAACTAAGAGCGCTGATAAAACGAATTTGGTAAAATGTCTTTGCAGGACCTTAGTCGGAACCTTAATTTGTATTAAATATATCCACGAATGCTTCGTGTTTTACAAAACTTTCATTCCTTCCATCTGAACTAACAGAGAGACGTAAATGTTCGAATAATAAAACGATTGTTTTTCTGATGCTAAACTTTATTTATTTTATAGAGATTTAAAAAATTTATACTTTGTTTTAATATTTATGGACTCCACATTTTTTTGACTGCTAAATTATGTAATTTTTTTATCATTGCGAGATCAAAATTAATTTTAACACTTCATATTTGTAACAAAAAAGCATCTGTTGCTAAAGAAAACTTCTCGAGTAACAGAATGTTCGGGTATTAGGGTATTTGGATAAAAGTTTGTAACAAATTTGTAACAAATACAAGTTAACATTTTTCAGAAGTGCCAAATAATACTTTAACCCTAGAAAGTTACTTTTTTTTTTTTATTCATTGTAGGTTGAAAGATAATGAACTAATACAGCTGATATTATGTTTCCTAAAAAATATAAAATTTTACGTTGAATAATTACATTACATATGAAAACCACAGGGGAAAAATATGATAAATTTATTTTTGTTGATTTTCCGATTTTTATGTCATCTGGTAGCTAAAAGAGAGTACTTTAAAATAACATAGTTGAAAACAGGAACAACCTATGAGATCCAAAAAAAGGTGCACGGGAACTCTGGTCGAGAGCGTTTTGGACTCTTGAAACAGCTCTCATGTAAAAATGTCACTTATCATATTTTTCTCCTATGGTTTTCATGTTGTATCGAGGTTACAAAAATTTGAATATACGAAACACGCTATTGATTTAAAAAAATTAGAGCGAGAATGAGAGTTCCCCCATTGTAGTGTTCCATCGTTAAACTCAAACGCACCTGTTCTTCCTAAAAGGGTTAACAAAAGAAGGCTGTTGAAAATAATGAAAAAATTGAAGGGCTGCAAGATGATCTAGTTACTCGTCAATAGAAAGAAGAATACGCCGATCATAAATTGGTGGTGAGCACAATATAAGGTATCCCGATATCTGGCTCGTTACACGGTCACGACGGTATTAACTTGCCGAAGGGTAATCAAGTAATGAATACATCGCCGGCGAAGACCGTATGTATATAAATCATGCCGGAGAGGATGCTAGGGGCTACAGGGTGAGCCCTTATCTCCAATCAGTACATTGATTGCACGCAGCCAGGTCAAATACCGGGCTTCGCTCGACGGCTCGGCTCAGACACGATAGCTTATTCAATTTCCGAAGTGGCATTCACCATTCAATTCGACAGTTATCAGCCTCCACCTATCCCCTATCTGAATTTTGCGTGGCTTTCTAGGAATCGTACTTCCCGTAAGAGAAAAGAATTGAGTTGTTCCAGGTGAAGCAGTGAAAGGGGCAGCCAAAAGGAAGGGATATAAATACAGTTAATTTAATTGCGTTCCACGAGGATTCTGCCTCGGAACACCGGAGAAGAATCGTTTCGATTTTATCGGTACTTAAAATCGCACGGTGATCCATCATTTTCAACTGTCTCGTAATTATACAGGAGTTTCTGAAATCGTGGTACGATCGGATAAGAGGTGATTCCTCATCTTAAAATGAATCGAAAATACACGATGAAACTTTTTCATGTACACTACCGTCCATAAGTGTTTGACCACTTAGAGGCATCGCATCAAAAAGTTTATATCGAGATTATAATGTGAATTCTGCTAAGCAGAATGAATATCAATTTATATGACTGACATAGAAGCATGATCTTTAACACGTTAAGCGGCACGCCGGCCACTACGGACCGATGCTGAAATTTTTGTTTAGGCGTCCTTGATTTCCTAAAACTGACAGTATTAATTTCAAAATATAATACCTTATAATTCACCAACGAGTTCTATTACATTAAATAAAGATACGACTTTCCTTTCCTGTCCTCTACAATTTTCTTCTTAAATTCCTAATTATTTTGCGACCAAATGTTTTTGAATTATTATCACAGCACACAGCCTAAAGGAAAATCGACCAAAATCGACGTGGCGTTTAACGTGTTAAATGAGTATAAGAGAGAAATACTGTGGTAAAAATTATATTAAAATGCCTTATTTCAAACATATTTTGTATATTTTAGATTCACTGAATGTGGTCAAATACTTATGGAAGATAGTGTAAATGTCTGTTAAAAGAAAAACGAATTTGAATATTCTTTAAGCACGGGTTCCTTTTACTACTCACAGTTTCTGAACTTACATTGACACAATGACGACCGATGATGCCACAGTGACGTTATGTGAGTTTCTACTGGGAGTAGCCAACGACATCACAATTGCTCTTACTTTTGTAACGCCAAAATTAATTTTGTGTTATTTTGAAAATTAACAATGTAAGGAAAGATGAATCTCCGAGCGTTCAACACGGTCAGTAGCTAACCAATTGCCATAGTGTTAAAGAAATAATTTGTTCTAAGAATAACCAATATTGTCTTCGGTTAAAAGATAATATCATATAGGCGATTGAGATAGTAAAAACTTGAACACATCAGCGACTCAAGGTTCTTTAATTCTTTAAACAAAAATTTGTGGAAGACAATAAGGGCGACATTTTCTGAAAGGTTATTAACACTTGAACGGCGGACCGCCGGACGGCCATGGCTGAGTCCGCTTAGACCCAAGTACAATTTTTTGTTTGTTTATAGTGATTGATTTCTTTTACTAGTATAAGTAACATGAATAACAAAGGAAAAAATAAAATTATTCAAGTTGAATACAATTAGCGCAGCATATTTCAACTATAGAGTGTGTTTTACAAATATGATTGTGACATTTCTTATCATTTCCGATACATAAATAGCATCTTCTTCTTTTTCGATCGAGTGTTTCCGTAGATTCTATTGCCGTTATTTGAAATAATTTTCTTGCAATCAAATCGAATTTCCTTCTATGTCTTCGTTTTATAATAAGTATACGTTTTATTAGTTTCGAAATTGCAACAAATACTGATGAAAAAAACAATCGCTCTAACGTAAACAAAAGAAACTGCATCGAGCATCGTCTACAGCAGTAGGAGGAAAACGGACCCGAGCGTCGCCGGCAAGATGTTAAATAAATACAATATAGAAACTTTTTGCATTAGCTTAACCCTCTATAGCCCGAATTTCGTCTGCTTATTGGAGAAAAAATTACGATTGATTACTGTTTTTCACTTTGATTTGAAAATGTTTTAACTAATAATTACCGTAGATGGATCGTGGTGCCACTACAGTAATACAGTAATCAAATTTAATAGTGCAGTGATAACTAAACAAAATTAATTTTTTAAAATATAGATAATCAGTTTGTAATTTTTAAATCACACGGTCCCATAGAGGGTTAAATCATATTCTAACATTGTTTAGAAACACGATAAGAAATAGTGGTGGATAACCAGATTAAGATACACGCTCTTAACTAATATTCAAATTCGATTTTCTCGAGAACGAAACATTACGGTAGAATTTCGGTAGTTGCACCAAACGGGACTGAAGACTCCTGCACGTATCCAGATTTCTGTAACTATTGAGGTAGCCAATCGAGTGTATGAAATCTTGCATTTCTATTACGTTCCTGTGGATGATATACTTATTATCACGTTTCACTTATTTGTCATAACTAAGCAACTATTTCCACCACCTATTGACGAAATACAATGGACGAGATTCGCATGCAAATATTAAGAGCGAAATTATTAAAGTTCTACTATATATAAAAAAATATCATTCTATATTTTCGACTTTCTTTTGCACAAAAAATCACCTTCCTTCCTGTTGTATCGCGATTTCGGAATCACTTTGTATGTAGCGTTCAATTAAGTCCAGTTAGATTCAATATTTTCACATCTTAGTACTTTTTTAGTTCTCACATTAGCGAGTTTAACACTAAAACTACCGAGATCAAAGTAGACCTATTTGTACCCCAAGAAATAAAAATGATAGGTGTTCTAAAAAATACATAACGCAAGGAAAACAAATCTTTATCTATATTTATTATAGAAAATCATGAAAAATCCTTTAAATTGCACCATTGTAAATTTATAGAATTTCTATGAGAAATTATAAAGCGGTCAATTGAGAAATTACAAAGTTTTAGTGTTAACATTAGAACTATCAAGATGGTCAAAATGGCCAGTTCTTAATTTTACATAGAAATTTTATTTTATCATAAGAATTTTTCTGTTAGAAATATAAATAAAGATTCGTCTTCTTTGGATTTTAGATTTTTTTATGTACATTCCGTTTTGATTTCTTCGGTATAAATAAATATACTTTAATCGTTGATGGTTCTAGTGCTAATCATAAATCCAAATTTCTTGATATGCAAAACTGACCACAACTTGTACCACGATCATTTGTATAAGGGTCTCCTATTGAACTTTATTTTGATATATTATCAAGCATTGTAAAATGGCGGTCGAATGCATCTCTTTTCCTTATGCGCTATTTTGCGAAATGAACTTAAACAGATACGATTACGCGATATATTTCTCAAAGCATATGGCTATTACTCAGCATCTACCCGGCAGAAGCAAGACGCGCTTCCCGTAGTGTACATAGATAATCGAGCTTAATTAATTGCTCGTGATGAGCGCTCTGGGCTGAGCAAACACATTTACTTATTACCATCCATCTTGAGTGGTGCCTCTCAAGGGAATCGATTTTCTAAGTGCACGTGGCTGACGATGACACGAATTGTCGAAGAGTCGGCACGTGATCGCAACAAAATCGTTAAATAAAGGTGCGGCCTGTGTAACCCTCGTTTTTTTACCAGACTGAATTCCCAGCCTTTAAAAGTATTTTTAGGTATATCAGGAAATTCATGGGATTTATTATAGTTATGATTTTTTATTATAGTTTAAGTATATGCTGAAATTATTAGGGAATCAACGCGAAGAACGTGTCTTCTGTGTTTGCGTGAAGATAAAATCATAGGATCAAGAATAACCTTAATTTTTTGTGTTTAAATATCTTTATTTGATGATTCCTTATAAAAAAAATACATAACAAAATTTCAATATTGTAATTAAAAATTAAAAAATAATAATACGGACAATTTTTTCTAACACGCTTCTTGCTGCGATAACAACTTTTATTCTTTGCGACATACTTTCTATACATTTTTCACAGTCTTTTTTTTCTGTGTGTCATGTCCGTTCCATATTTCAGTTAAGCGATTAGTTAATTGTTTCTTGTTTGTAATAATTTCCTTCGGAAGTTTCTTCTTTAATAACTTCCATAAATTTTCTATGGGCTTGTCTGGAGAATTCCCAGGCAAATCGAGAATTTTGATTTATTTACTGCACGTCAATGTGGTAAATGAGGACACTTTACAGTATCTTTAACTGAATATATATTATCAACAAATACTACTAACTCATAAAAAAAAGTAATAAGAATTTAAAGTAACTAGATTTCCGTTAAAGAATTCATTGATATAGTATGACATCATACATTTATCTCAAATGCCTTAACACTAGAACTACCAAAGTGGTCAAAATGAGCCATTCATAATTTTTTACAGAATCTTTATAAAATAATTACGGTGCCTCCGGGCAGATTTTCCGTAATTTTCTATTAAAAATATAGATAAACTGTTGTCTGAATCGCATTACATACTATTTTATATACTTTCCACTTTGATTTCTTCGATAGAAATGAGTGTACTTTAATCGTCGGTAGTTTTAGTGTTAATAAATTGAACACCCACTGTATGTATCATGGAACTATAAAAACTTAAACTACATACACCGATTAATAGGGNTGCCTTAACACTAGAACTACCAAAGTGGTCAAAATGAGCCATTCATAATTTTTTACAGAATCTTTATAAAATAATTACGGTGCCTCCGGGCAGATTTTCCGTAATTTTCTATTAAAAATATAGATAAACTGTTGTCTGAATCGCATTACATACTATTTTATATACTTTCCACTTTGATTTCTTCGATAGAAATGAGTGTACTTTAATCGTCGGTAGTTTTAGTGTTAATAAATTGAACACCCACTGTATGTATCATGGAACTATAAAAACTTAAACTACATACACCGATTAATAGGGAAAGTTAGTTTTCATCGTATCATTTTTCATGGAGAAATTGGCTTTAAATTATGTTTTGCCAACACCATTCTTCGTGCGCGTTTGATTTATAAATTCAAACTTTGAGAAAAAGCTGTTGAAGCATTTAGCTAAATTTTCATAGCATTCAAAAATGATTTTATATGTAAACGTATAACACAAGAATTTAAAGACAAAAGATGAAACATGGTATAAATCATAAAAGCAGTGACTCAATATCGTTAATAATAATGGTTTACGAAACATTATCGATGCAAATCTCGATCAGTATCAAGTATCAAGCAAAACTTTCTTTACAAATTTTTACAATTATGAAAAAACAATTGATATTCATCTACGTAAGATGAAAAGTGTATATTAACTTGGAAAGTAAGTGCCACATTAAATTAACTAGGAATTTTACGGAGCAATGCAAGAACGAATAAAATGAAAATCATATTGTAAAAATGTCAACAATTTATTTGAAGAATATTGCACTCTCTTCCAATCTTCTATCGATAAAGTATGTGTCGTTTGTTTTTGCCAATGCAATGCTATCTAGCTGAAAACACATTTGAGAACAAGAATCGTGCAAATATAATACTTCTGCTAAATGAAATTAAATAATAATAATGATACAAAATGAAACATAAAAATTTGTATCGTCTAGCGAAAAGGTCACTGGATGATCTAATGCTGTAATGTAAAACATACCGCTACTTTTTACTTACAGAAATTATACAAACTATCTGATAATTCAGCGCATTTTTAATAAATCGTGTAAATAATTAGTAGAGAAAAGTGGTTAAATGTGGAATAGTACCAATTTTAAAAATTTGACAAATAAATATCTATCAAACAACTTTAGGCAAATGCAGATGTAACGGATGCAGGATGTTTATTTTTCCAAAAACTTTTTTTCTCTGATAGAGAAACATAAATCATATGCCTAATATGTTGAATCTGGGCACACAGCGAATGTCCTGGTACAGAATTTAGCATTTGGATATCTAATTATTGCAAATAGCTATATTTTATTTAATTTTTCAAAAGTCATATTTTTTAACCAAGTACCTCAATAATAAATGTAAAATTATTATTATTTGTTTATTTTCCATGCAAATATTATACATGATGTCAGTGTTTTCCACATTTGGATACCTGTTCCATATTAAGTATAATTTTTGGTTCTTTAATGCTAATACAATATCGAAAATTGTCCATAACCTTAGAAATGTAAAACTGCTCTTAAATTGAACGTAAATATCTAATTGAATACCCTTAAAAATCTTTTATTTATTGCGATTGATTTTGTAAGAATGACATTCGAAGAACAAAATGGTATTCCATATTTGGCTACCTTAAAAAGAAATGGAAGTACAAGTACCAATTTAATAAGGAAACTTATGTTCCGTTTATCATGTTGCTACCTGTATCACTGTTTTTGTCTCCAAGTTAAGTAATTCAATGAAATCATTAACCGAGGTTCATTCTGCACACTAATCAACTACAAGTGGAACTATTTGGACACAGTGAAGCTACCGTTAACGAGCTGTAGTTAATACACGTCTACATTAATCGCCACGTCTATACCCAGCAATACGGTCCGTGGAAGTCTCGCCTGGTGATCGTTATTGACTGGTACAGATCCCTCGGGTCGTAAGTGACATTTACACGATGCATTCAGCGTTAAACTTCCCTGGAGAGCCAAGAGAGGGGTAAAACGTCGTATCTCAGTTCCAGTATCTATACGGACACGGGGTTACCCTGACAACGACACAACAACAAACGCCTAATGGCCAGTGCTCAACTCAAAGTTTAATTTCCTGACTAGAGGACAGCACTTATAGTGACCTGTCCTTCGTCCTCGTCTCCTAACTCATCGCTCTTCCTCATTATCCCCGAGACCACGCTCCTTCCGGTTCCTCTACCTTCCAGTTGCTTCTTTTTCTAATTTTCAGTCATTTTATTGTTTACAAATAATAACTTCCACAGAATATTAACCCTTGGCGCTCCGCTGGCCTCGCTGGCTCCACTGCAAAAACATCCATCATTTATTTTGTAGCTCCGATGACTCTGCTCAGGAGACATTCTCTGTTTGACGTAATTAGTCTCAATTATTTCAAATGTATTATAGCAGGATGAATTATGAAATAAAAAATTTATGTTTAATTGACAGGATGGGGAAAGAGTATTCATGGAATAAATAAAAACAAATATTTCCACAAGTACTTGTAATTTTTTCTTTTTTTAAATAAAGCCTCTTCGTCCCAAACGCTCCACTGCAAAAGTATGTCGGAGTTAATGGTAAACAGTGGTAAAGAAACGCGTGGAGCGTAAAGGATTAAACAATCAGCAATGATGACTACCTTCTCTCGAGACATATCTCATGATAGTTACAATACAACTCGATCAGTCCCTTGACGGCGAGCATAATTATTCGCTCGTGCGGTGGGAATAATTTACTTCCTATTAATGAAAATCAGGTTATCATATGTACGATATATGTTAAACCTTACTTAATGTTTCATTACGTATAGAGAAAATAATTAAATATGTTGTTTATTTATTAGAACATGGTGCATAATACATAATTGTATTGTTGTATAAACTTTACATAAAACAAACAGATAAACTAAAAATACTTATAGTAGCATTTGTTCATTTAAATTGAAAAAACGAATCAGTCACATTTAATAAAATAGCCATCAATGTAATTTGGCATGAGTAATTTTATTTATGCTCGTATGTGTCACAACAGCTGAAGAATTTACTTAATTTCGTTTTAACTTTGTACTTTATACGAACACATTGTTCAATACAAAACTCTACACAGAACTTCTTTCAATAAATTCTAACTGACAATATGTCTTGAAAATAAAAAATAATTATAAGAATCAGATCAGGACACTGAAAAATAACACATGAAAACGTACTCAAAAAAAAGATACTACCCTTCCCCAATTTGTGTAACCAAGCATTGACAACCAACCGCTTGCTCCTGTTTACATACAATAAATACTAAAACGAAAGAAAAAAATAGCAATTAAATTCCCCTTAGACTTAACGTCACAAAATCACGTAATAAATATCTTTTACTATCTAAGAGACACCAAATTATGCTTCGAAATTTAACCACCAGTCGAAAAAATTACTAAAATAATCGATGCGACGATAAACTCGGAGAAAAAAAATTCTACAATTTCACGATGAATAAAAATGAAATATAATTTGACTTTAATATGAAATTACTGACTTTATGTGTTAAGGAAAATTCGATATCAATACAGAGAATTTTTCTTTCCAATTGTTTTGATAGTATTAAAAAAATTGTTATGAAAACGTTTGTTAATATAAAAGAATGAAATTAAAAGGCAGAATCAATGTATGTACTTCGTACCGGACTTTGAACCCGGAAATCTTGGCTGTGCTTGGCGGATATAGTCTCTACAGGAGATCCACGTGGTCGTGGCACTGACCCCTCAGAAACAACCCCTCATGGTATCTGACGTGCATGCACGAGGAAAAAGTTTTGGGGTTGCCACGTATGTTTCTACCCCAGTGGGTTCTTTCCCTACAATTCTTATGGGAGATAGTGCATAATGAAAAAAAAAACAGCCAGTCAGAAGACAGATGGTCACGATGCTCGGCCATATTATGCTCATGTTAAGAAACAGATTCACGGGCATGCAATGAAATTTATTATTAAATGTTGCACAGAGTGTTACTTTTCGTGTTGTTAATTCTAAAAATATGTATTCATCTTTTATGAAATAATAGATACACGAACATTTTTAAACAATTTAATGCAAAAATTTTTTTAATCAATTCCATTATTCATCTGAATTGTCATATTTGTATTAAATCGGGCTAATGTTATATCACTTCAAAATTTTATATTACGTAAACATATAAATTATTTAGCCACTGCGGAGCTGCAGCATCCCCAATTTTTCTGCATGTATAAATATATTTATTAATTTATTCATATTTGCTTGTAATATTTAATTTTATCATCGACAATTCTACACAATTCTATTATTTTGTATAAAAATTAATAACAATTCACGTTGTAGCATTCAGAAGGATGTTGCTACTTACAATAGCGTATGCACGTCATAGTGAGCTGCGATTGAGATCGTGAGATGAGATTCACTATGATTTCGATACTTTATCTAAACACGTATAAACCGCACTTACGATGCGTGTGAATATTTAAAAAGTTGCAGCACTCCCACAGTTTCAAGCGGCAAGCCGCCATTTAAATTATCCGATTGAAATCATGAATCATGTAACCGTTAAATTTTGAATGGTCTGATTCAAATGTTAGGTTTATGTTTTCTGAATAAAGGGTGAAAGGAACAGGTAAACAGAATTCCTGTGAACAGTTTTAGGATAACACATTGCTGGAAGGGCCGAGGAAGGTTTCGAAATCACCAAAAGAAGGATCCACAGGGCAAAACAACGAACCGAAAATAGAAAGAGAGAAAGAGAAGGACAGGGTGGTTGCATGGGAGAGGGAATCGGAGTACAGTTCTGTGTCCCCCGCATCATGAATCATGCATTCTCATCCCCTAGGAATGAACTAGAGCGCTCTGCGGTCGCGCGACCCGTCCGACAAATAAACAATGTTATTTGTTCTCTGGGATCTCGACCCGTTCGCAGTGGTCCAAAAGATTTCGTGAGGATGGTACGGAAGGACGAGTGTCGGAGTTCCGCACTTTCGCAAACCAAAACGTTGAGAGAAAGGACGAGGATCCCTTTTCCCAGCCGCTATTTCTTTATCTCATTCTGACCCTATTTCCCTCTCATTTTCGCTTTCTCGTTGCTCCTCGTCACCGTTCTCCATTCGCTACCTTTATTTTCTGACAATCGGAACTGTCAACGACAGGGAAAACTCTTTTAACACTTTGACAGCCGCACATTTTTCGCATCGCCTTTAGATTAGCGCCGGCAATATTTACACGATCGTTTCTAGCATAATAATTAATAAAGAAAAGCGTTAAGATCACTGTTACACTATTTCTAATATTTGTTTAAAAATAGCATGGGTATGCATTAGTATACAAACATCGAAATGACGGCAAGAAACCATTTCCAGAAAATGGCTGTACAAAGTCACACAAACGTGACAGCGGCCGTCAGTGTGTTAAGCAACGATAGTGTTTGAACAAAAGTAGTGGGACAAAAGAGATACGTATAACCGACCCTATGTACAAATAATAAAACGTTTTTGATTTATTTTAAGGAACAATTAAGACATTTTGTACCTTATTTTTGTAAATTGATCGTTTGAATCAATTTGTTAATCCTCGTCCGTTCCCTGTGTCAATTTTATATATTTTTTTCACAGAAAGTGTGCATTGTGATGAATGTAAAAAGACAGAATGCGTTAAATATTATTTTATTATTTGAATGATCAGATTTCTTTTTATTTTTGATAAAAGAACTTGTAAATCTAATTACTTTTCTTTTCGTTATATTGATTTTTTATCATTGTGTCAATTTGACATCAAGGGACAAATTAAGTTGAACTAACAAAGGACATCGATTAGAAAAACTATTTTTAATATTATAAAAATTAGATTTTAAACGTTTTCCGTAGCTATATCTTCTACTAATCCTTATTAACCCTTTGCCTTATTATTATTTCAGCAACCATACATGTTAACGATAGCTATTTATTGCTATAATATCGTGTAAAATACAAAAAATTAAAATATTCTATGTAATTTACATTCGGTAATTCTCAATCTTATAAACTGAAACTACCGTGGAAATTAAAATTAAACTGTATTACTAATACACTGTACCTTTGTTGCATTTGTATCTTAATTTTCAACACGAGTGTGACTCGTGATTGTAAGGCAAGGGGTTAACAAAGGACGCCACTTAAGTGTAACATGCCGATTTTAATTAAATTTATATATGATATAGTGTTTAAAAAAATATCTGACATTTACTTTTTTTTTATCTTTAGTCATTCATATTTAGAGGTTGAAAACAGTCCTCAAGGTTAGGGATCAAAAATATATTTACCTCAATACTTTGGAAACTATTCGCACTATTAAAAATTGCATATTTTAGTTCAAACAATTTTTTTTCTGAAGTGAATAGTTTTTGAAATCTTGAGAAAAATGTATTTTTCATCCTTTACTTTAAGAGCTGTTTTCATCTTCTATAAATTAATGATTGCAGATACAAAAAGATGTGTAAAATAATTTTGAAACACTAAATTTAATTAAATCTAAATTTCATAATAATCTTACTATTATTCATAATAATACTAAATTTCATTAAAATCGGCATGTTACCCTTAAGTAGTGTCCCTCGTAAGAATAAAATATATTCACAAAATAAGTTTTGAAAATTGCTACACATTATTTTGAAAATTGCATAAATTATATTCGAAAGTGTCCAATGGATCACACATTTACAAACTGTGTTCATAAGTTCATTCAAATAATTTAATATAAATAATTCTTAAAGCTGTCATACTTTTATTTTAACTTCAGTTCTGTGTTTCTGTTGTACGCTTTAATTATTGTATTTTATACAATTTTACGGATATTCAATGTTCTGTTTAATAAGAAAGCAATTTATAAGCAATCATTTGACTTCGATTACAAAAACATTAAAACAAATAAACTTGGATAATTTCTTTTTTAGTACTATATATAAAATTCACCGCTTACCATTAGTAGAAAATCGACAATTGTAAATCATTAAGTCATTTACTCCTGTAATAAAAACTGATAGTTATTTACACCTGCGATTTACAACTTATTACTTAATTCGATGTACGTAGAATATAATTTTAATTTGTCATTTTCCTTCCTGTTGCAGATGAACCGTCCTATTCAAGTGAAGCCGGCGGACAGTGAAAACCGCGGAGGTAAGAACAAGCAGTCGAATCAGTATACTTCGTCATCAAATATCTATAATAAGATCGAATTTAAAAATAAACAAGATAGTTTTAGAGATATTTAAAATTTTAATCTAATCGAATCACTAATTTCTGACTTTTTTTAGCGCATATTTATATAGTGCTAGTACTCATTGCCCGAACTATTTACTAGAACCCAGCGGTAAAATAAAAATTTCTTAGTACATTAACCAATCACTTTTGATTGTTTAATATATAAAAATTTTTAACATTCTACTTAACGCTATACCGGTGTTTTCTATTTCTCTCGAAAAGTGCGTTCGCTTATAATAATTCAGAGTACGTAACGAAAGCTGCGTCATCGATGAAAAGCTCGAATAAAAAATAACCAATTTAATAGCGAGGAATGAAATTATTTATTGAATTGGAAAGCATTCATTGTAACGTGCAGTAATACATATTGACAACCCATACGTAACTTTCAATCTAGCAAAGATAAAAAAAGCACGTCCTGATAAAAATTCGTTTTCATATTAATATATGCATCGTTCTGAAGTTTCATATTATTCATAAATTTCTTGTCACTGGAAATAGCGCCGACATTTTCGCGATGGTTCAATTTATGTACTTCCACACAGGCTACAGTTTATAAAATGCACGTAAAGCGGGCTATTGAGCCCAATATATTAAAAAATAAGATGACAGTTAACTACTTATCAGTGAAGATAAAACGCAGTGAAACAAGTGGCACTGATATCCGTTCATTAATTTTCCTTATCGTCGCATATCTGTTTCTCATTACATTTCCGTTTAACTATTCTTCGTCATGGCGGTAGTTCATAAATATCAGAAAATTGTACTGTTATTGTTTTTCACAGATACCTACTTCATTTAAATAATGAAAAACTATATACTTTTTAATGAATAATTGATACGATAGTCTTCTTTGCACTCAAATAGCTTCGTTTCAATCTTGCAGAGAGAGTCTTCTAAACTGTAAACTTTTACTTTAATTAACGTGTTGATCTTGTTTGTGATAAATATAGCTAAACCTTATTATACACTTATTTTTGTTTTTCTTTGAAGCAAAATTAACACAGACGTCTGTACAAACTTTTAAAAAAAAGACTGCTTCGGTAAGGAAGACGCCGCAAGCATTACCTTGTTACTGTCGTAAATCTTTACTCAAGAAGAAATAGTTTTTTTTATTATTACAAAAGAGACGTCTTCTGTTCTTGTATCATAGAAGAAAGCTTCTTGTAACTTGAAAAATACGAATGACGTAAAATATCGCCCATAAACATAAAAATATGAGTATAACGCTAAGAAATTGTTTATTGCATATGGCGCATTAACTATATTCTTTCATATTTTTATAGGCCGTAAAAGATGAAAAATTTTTTGTTTCAAACAATTCCTTTTTATATGCGAAATAACAAACGATTAAGTTTTACAACAAATTTCCTTGCAATAGGATAACAGAGAATAAAAGATGAATAATTTATACAGTTAAAGATTTTCTCTATCTCGTACCGTTATAAAATTGTATCGAAAATACAGAAACCTAACTCGAACTTGAAGACTTTAAAAGTTAATTTTACTTTGCCAAAGTAAATTTTTGAAGAAAAAGTTATTACTTGTTTGTTCATTGTGTTCTATACACACGAAATTAAATAATAGCCAAAGTTCTTAAATTGAGTGATTTTTTTTATTACTGAAATTATGAATACTAATATAGAGCGTTGATACAACCGTTTATAAACGTAGCTAATTGTTTTTAGAATATAGAACATTATAACGTAATATCATCACTACCACGCTAACTAATAATAAATTGCGATTAATTTTCGTGTAACCAAACAATATTTTAAAAACAACTTGCATCGTTTTACCTTTGTATATACTTACACTCACAGAAATATGATGATAAACAAAGTTGTCACAATTTTTGCAACACGAATTACAATTTCACACAGCAGTGTGCTACAATTTTATAATTTTTGGAAACTTAGTTTCAATAATAGTAACATTCTTTTTATAATCACGAATACAAAAATAAGTGCATCTCGTTTCATAAAAATGAAACATTTAAAGCATACGAAATCATTTTTCATTGTATGCCATTAGTCTCCACGAAGCGTATACTTAAATACATTTTCACTTTCTCATACATATTTGACTATTTACATTAGTCAAATTAAAATGTTAATAAACACAAACTACTGTACAGGTATCAGAGCAACAAAAGTACAATTCTTTCTATTGTATAAAAGAAGAAGATCTACTTTTAAACGTGTATTCGTTTGTATCCTTGCATTACCACTCGAACGATCGACTTGTCTCGAACAGAACGAAATCTGTCGCGATATCTAAACGCACGATCAAAAATTCTGAATAACCCGTTCAAATATCGGTTCCCAAAATTCACGGAAACATGAACCCAAAGAACGTTATACCGAGCAATTCGGTGAAGTTGGTGCTGGCCCTCGATGTCGTTCGCTCAAACGAATCTGAATAGAAACGCGCACGAGGTAAATCGCGCAAAGGGCGGAAGGAGAACGAGGAACCGGGGAAAGGGAAGGACAAAGTATATGAGAAGACTAAGAAAGAGGAAGGCGAAAGGATGTAGTATTCAAGGAGAGACACCGAAGAAGCAGGAAAGCGGGTTAGAGACTGTGGCGCGGAAAGGGGGAGGGAGTAGATGAGGGGCCCCGTAATTCATATGCTAATCTTGCGTAGATGCCATTGTAATCTCCGGTCGCCTGCCTCGGTGTGGCCCCACAAAGCCTCAGCTTGACGCGGATGCAGGAGGAGTGATCCAAAGCTCAACGCTGTCACTGCTTCTACTGCTTCTGCTCTTCCTTCCATCGCCTTACTTACACGGTATACCTATGTACATGACGTATCCACGTAGTCGCAGACTTCAATCATGGTGTTACTGAACTTCGTCAACGATGTCGATCCGTCTTCGCTCCTCGCGACATCATTTACTGGCGGAAGTGGCCTTTTGTCGTCGTACACCAACCTCTGACTTGTTTTTTAGTATGTGATCTTGTATACCGTGCTCTTCTTATACATTTCCCGAGAATATTAAAGTTCTTACGATCGCAATATAAATACCATTGCTGTACGGGTATGTTCAAATGAAATTGGAGTTGTTGGAAAAATGAGTACAAAATTAATAGTCAACGAACAAACTTGAGGGAATATTTGACCGTTATTGCTTGAATCGAGATCATTTGACACGGATGTTATACACCCTCCGTCCCAAAAATAACAGGAATGACTTTAAAAATAACAGAACCAGTTAGAAAATCTTGACGAAAATCATTTTGTTTATTCGAAATATTCTCCCTCGATAGAATTACAACGATTTGCACGTTCGAAAAGTGCATCAAATGACTTTTTATGCTCCTGATTGGAATTGTGTTGAGATTGATTGTCGTTGTTCGTTGAATATCTTCAATTGATGTAAAACGGTTTCCTTTCATCGCCAAATGCAGCTTGGGGAATAGAAAATAGTCGCAGGGAGCCAAATAGGGTGAATACGGGGGATGTTGAAGTAAAAAAATTTGTTTTTCGACACAGAACTTAACGTTGGTTCTTTGCTCTTTATTCATTCTTCGACAAATGTATATCAACTACTGTTACTTAAATGCGTGTATCTTGGCTTCTAGCGAACGAAATGTCATAAAATTTTCAGAGGTTAATAACAATGGTTAACAAATCACAAATCGATCTGCCATTAATAGATAGCGCGACTAGATTTGTTAAACTAAAGCCATTCCGGTTATTTTTGGGACAAAGAGTGTACAATAAACAAGTAATTTCTATTTCCAATATCGAAACATTTTACAACGAAGTTACGTCCTTTAAAATTTTAACTCTTTTATTGCCAGCTCCAAGAAGATGGCACGTACGAAGATTGCCAAGCTCAATTCGATATTTACGTTTTCATGAAGGAATTAAAAATGAAGCAAATATATTGATTTCTTGAATATTAAGTACTGTCCGCGTGACACGAGAAGTCACGTGGAAAGAATGCGGATCTAATTGGTTAGAGTGGAAGGGACACGCCTCGTATCACACGCATTTGTTAATTCTTGCGTACTATTTACCGAAATGGTCACACATACTAATCGGATGTGCCGTCCCAGGTGACTTCTTGTGTGACGCGGACAGTAGTTATATTTGGTATTAGTTTTGAAACTGGACAGAGCCGTTAAATCGTTCGCTGGTAGTTTTCGCATAGCCAACCACAGTCGACGGATCGGCCAGCTGGCAATAAAATGGTTAATTGGCAATCAAAGCTTCGGTGTTATGAAATATATTTCTAAATTGAAATAGGTGGTAATAATATCGCATAATATATTAATAAATGTCAATGAATGTTACTTATAAAGTACATCAGCTTATACCATTTCGGTTACCATTTTCATAATTCATCCAGAAAGGCATCAGGTATAATAAAATAGATGACGATGATACAATTTTATGTTTACAAACTGATGTTTAAAATTAAGGATGCTATGAATGTTCTTTGCAATCGTCTTACCATCGAGAATGGTCTCTTCGCATTTTCTGCGTTAATGATTGCTCTTTATAATACAGGCCGTTCCACAACCCTCGTCACGCAGCTTAATTACATTATTTTATAGATTCCTTTGTATTATAGTAAGACTTTACTGGACAAAGTAATATCCCATTAACAGTACAAAAGATAAATCAAGTTTTAATTGCGAGACGTTGCTAAATTAAAGCGTTAAATTGGAAAATAGTTCTGACATCTGGAACTTATCTCACAGTTGCTTCACCAATTATGTTACTCGCAATTTATTCAAGACGTAACCCACAAATTACTACGACATTTCTCTTCTATACTTAACGATCACGGCATTAATTGTACAATGCTTTATATATAATGCTATTGTGCTTGCTTAGTTTACCTTGGCGTAAAAAAAAGGAAAAGAAACAGTTTCCAAAACGTTGAAATCGTAGTTCGAGTTACGTTGATTGTTTGCAGAAATGTAACGCAAGTAAATGACATGTTAATTAAACTTTTTAATGTAAATTATAATAAACTGGAAAGTTGGAAATAATTTAATAGCGCGGAGTATGCTCAATTCGAAACTCCATTGAATTAAACTGTGAGCAGCAAAATTCGATAATATTTCAACTTTTTTAACATTTTTCAAACATGTAAACTCTGCTTCGAAACGTTTTCTGGCCAAAGACCAGTATATAGGTACTCTGTTGCTCCAGAGCTTAAATAAATATCGGAGTGTATTCTGTTTAAATCAACAAACTCTTAATTTCGTATTTCTTTTGATGCATTTATTTAAATTTGCATCGCGTAGGAAGAAAAAACAGACGCTCGGAGCAACTACTTACAGAGGTGATCTTAAGAAAAGTGGAGAAACAGATTCTCGGTGGATTTCTCGCGCTGTTCAAACTTAAATATGGTCGATCGTCTCGTAAAAGCAGGCGGAATTAAATGTACAACAACGGAAACAGATTTGAGAAATGCGTATCTCGCGCGGAAGTTGGTTGAACTCAAGGGTAGCCGAAGTTCCTGCGAGTGGATAAGGGTAGGTGGTGTAGTAGAGCAGCTAGTTGAGCAAGTAGATAAGTTTCGATCCCTGGGCGAGCCACCTTGCTTCCACCGCCATCACTCGCCCTACTATGTTCGAGCAGATAAACGTATCCTAGGATATCGGGACTCTCGAAGGCTACCTTCATTGCTGGCAACTTTGAGTTAGCCGACGTGATGCAAGCTGCCTTGGTCCGAAGCCGTTCCAAGAAATCCTTGTGGATTATGAGAGGACAACGTGCTTCTTCGCAGGCCGGAAAATTATATCGTAAATAGTACAGGGTAGGATAAAGTTACGTGTGGGTCTCTAATTATAGCATACTTAACGATTGAAAGCTCGTTAAGCAAAGTAAGAATTTGCGCTGAATTAAATCATTAATCGGTGATATTCGATTCAGGAAAATGTTTCATTAGCTTCTTCTTCGAGGAATTTTTGTTTCGTTAAAAATTTTCTTATCGACGTTGAAATGTTGTTACTGGACAACCTTAAAAAAAAAAAGAAGAAGCGAATAAATACAAATTTGTTAAAAATCTATGAAATTAAAAATGGTATTTTTGTTCTACTTATTTTCTGAATTTAGATTATTATTGCTACTATTCGTGTACATTGTTGCATTTTCCATTAACCACGATTTTATATTTTAGAGGCCACAATATTTTGAAGATACTCGCATAAAATTTCACACGCGAACTAGATCAATGTGAATTATATAATTGAACGTTTTGGAACTGACGTTAAAAATAAGTGTATTGATATAAGCATTAGGGACGCCTCAATAAAAATTGCTCAACTCTGGCTTCAAAGTTCTCATGTTAGTTCAGATCGCTTCATGCATAATTTTCGTAGACCTTTAGAAAAATAAAAGTTTTGAAATATCGGAGAACCGATCGATTATAGGTAAAAATTGTAGTTTAAGCTTCGTTAGGTATTATCATAAAAATACAGCGTTATCGAACGCTCTTCCTCTTACCGAATAAAAATAGCGCAACAAAAATTGCAAATACACGGAAAACATTGCGAAGTTAAAAACATCTGATTGTTAAAATTTTTTTAACATTACGGAAACCGTACTTGTAACAATAATATCGTATAACTTCGCTGCAGGATATAACATTTTGGATAATACAGTAACAAACTATCGTTCTTCAATTCGTGTTAATTTTGAAAAATACAGTTAAACGAGGATAATCAATCTGCTCTATAAATCAGAATTACGTCTGTATTGAAATGACCGAAGTTGTAACGATGTGATTAATTTTCAACTTTTTTACGTTTTCCAATATCATTTTCTTCCTTGCTTTAATCGAATCAGCGCGATAATAGGAGGGTAAGAACAAAAACCATTTTAAAGGAGGAATCGAAAGAAAGATCACCGTGTTAGCGAGCTGGAGTGAGAAAAGGAAGCACGGTGTCAAACAGTATGTTCGCTTTGTTCTCGAAGTCCAGCGAGAAGATAATTTCCCGAGGGTTAATTCCTTCCTCGATTTCTTGGAGGCCCTAGCAGGGAAAGGAAACGCGAAGGGCACGTTAACGCTTAGCTCGAGCGACAAAGGTCCAATTCTCGGTCCCCACGGTGTCCTGGCACGACAATGGGAACAAACGCTCGATGAAAAGTACTCGGGGCTAAAGGAAGGAGAATTCCCTGTCAAGGAATGGCGGAAGGAAGTGTGAGAAAGTGAAGGAGGTTGGGTGAGAATGGGTAGGGTGGACGAAGGGGTAAGAATCCGTGGAGAACAGGGATGCAACGAGGCTGCAAGTCAGGCGAGAATCTAATTTCCCGAGACAAATCCTTAAATGTGCCCTGGAGCCTGGCTGGAAGGCGCGAGTCAAGCCAGCAGCTGGAATGAGCTCGCGTCTAGCAGCCGCGACGACGACCTTTAACTTGGTTCGCCAATTTTGCATCTCCATAACCTCGCGAGAACGCGTCATTAAGTTCATTCACGCGGGAAACGCGATGAATCGAAAGCACAATCCGCTGCCACGTTATCCGAGGAATGCAAAAATTTTGCGATAAAACGGTTACGCCCGATTGAGATTCTCTCTCTACCAACCGTATGGTGAACTTTGAAACTTCCGGTTAATGCGAAGACTATCTTGCAGTTTTAACGCGGTTCTTAAATGTACGAGTCTTCCCGAAACTTTAGTCTATAAATAACTACCGATGAACGTTATATCTTTAGACCCTACAATGTTTCGTCTTTTCTTGATCCATGTCAAGTACTTTTTTTATATTTGAATATATTTTAACAGCGTCTGTCATACGATTTCAGTGCCTATTATCAGTAAACCTGTTACCGTATAATATTTTTTCGAACTTTGCAAAAACATGCTACGATACATGCAAACCAATAGGATTTATTTAAACATATATGTATATCTTATATTGTCATAATAAATTAATTATCTTTTTTACATGCAACAATAATATTCTAGTCGGATTCTCTAAA